>DWNY01002538.1:0-10942 GCA_018250635.1 Telegonus apastus | reverse complement strand
TATACTTGTTTTCTATATATATAAATGTAAACAAAAATAATAAGTACTAGGGAAGACACAGATACCAATGTTGTGTCCCGTTCAACTGCGGCGGCCGCACTGCACTCAGTCGCCTAGTGCTCAATTCATAGTCTATGAGGATGATATGCTTACCCCTTTGTAGCAAATCAAGCACTGCAGTTTTATAAAATACGTTAAACGTTATTATTATTGTTTCAGCGCTTCAGCGCCTTTAAGTTTTTAGATACCAACAAGCATACGATTTATGTTTGAAGAAGCTTCTCTAGTAGGTACCTACTTTGGTACATAATATCTCAATGACAAAAATCTATTCAAAATAAATTTATACAATCACATGCTTAAAACCAAAGATAAACAAAGCTAATAAACGCCACATGTATTTCTATACGTGCCACTTTTCTTCACCGTGGAAATTGCGAGCAGCGTCGGAGGGCAGCGTGACCAAGCATGTTGCGTTAAGAAGCACAAGGGTCGTTATGCTAATACTTTCTAGCACGTAAACATTATCGTATAAAGCAATCTCTTCCACAGAACTTTCAACCTTAGGCGTAGAGAATAAAGGTTTATTTCGCGTGACGTCTTGAAGTATTTATGGTGAATTACATTTAAAGGGTCGTAGTGCCTGCGTGTCCGTTGGTTGTAGTCGCGATATCTGGAAAATGGACGGTTGACTACGTTTATGGCTTACCCGCCAGTGGTTTAATTTAAGGCATATACTTATTCCCGTAAATACGCTACACGTACGCGATAAGACTAACAAGGCTCCTTTCTATACAAAAACGTTTGAACGAACGACCTGGAATAAACATGAACGAAGTAATTTGCTTTTAATTAAATATTGAGGTTTTAGGAGCTAGAATTGCTTAGTTATTATTCGGCATGCTAGAAATTAAATTTGGATAAGATAAGTATGGACATATGTATACTTACGTCTTGCCTGTGTACTTTATGTATATTATATACCAATAGCCATTGATATACCACTAGTAAAAACGTATGTAGATACGTTATACACGTTTGAAAAATGGCACCTAAAATACATGCTAATTGTCACATCTGTACGGTCGGTATCTGTCGGCGATTGGTGGTCTCTGTATATAAAGTATATCTCGCAAGTATATATTCGTCCCTTTTTATGCATTCAATTAGACTTTTTACTTTAGTGCAAATTAGACGTTCGGTCCTACTTGCATTTCATAACAATTTGCCAGTGTGTTAGTTGATGAAAAGTATCACGCGGTGAGTGCCACCATAAAACGCTAATTGTTTCATTAGTAACCTCTATACGTTTCTTTACTAGTATATCAATGGCAGTAGCCTAAAGCATACTACAGTAATATTTCCTGGAGCTTTTTTATATTACACCTGATGGTAAGTGGCAACCGCTGCTTATCGCCGTCAATAAGACAACTCTAGATCGGACCGTTCTACTCCCGAGGACTAATCAGACACCTCGTATAAGTATATCTCCCTTACCACAGTTTTCAATCCAAAAAAAACAGTATTACAGCGTTAAGTACACTGTAAGGCAAAAAAGACGAGGTGGTAATTGGAAGAGTCTAACCAAGATTTTTTTTACCATTGACGTAGGTATCTGTATTAGAAACATTTAACATAACCTGTTTCCTTTGGAAGCTGATTAAAAAACCCTCGAGACTTGCTTTTTTTTGCAATTCTCGCCTTCAGATACTTAAATGCGTATTCGAGACCTATCAACTTATTCCCCAAGACAGTTAGATAAGTACTTGATCACATTTATGTCTCAATGTACTTGGAGTTGATTACATACGTGACCATTTATGGCATGCGGTATAATCCTAACTCTTCACGTTATTCAATACTTCAGTAAGATATAAAATTAAATATACGCCTTAGTTTCATACTCATGTGCCTACATGGAGTTATTAAACTCACGATACTACTGGCACTATCCGTACTTGCTTACTTGACTCCTTACCTCAAGAATCATTTTTTATATCGTCGTCAAACCATTACTATCTCACTACTGGGCACGGGTCTCCTCTCGGAGTGAGAGGGTTTTAAGGCCATAGTGCACCGCTCTGGCCAAGTGCGAATTGTTAGACTTCACACACTGATTTTTTTTAAAGAACTCTCAAGTGTGCAGGTTTCTTTACGATGTTTTCCTTCACCGTTAAAGCAAGTGGTAATTAATTTCTAATACGCATATAACTTCGAAAAGTCAGAGGAAGCACCTCTGACTTCACTTGACTTGACTGACAGAGGTGCTTGCCTGGAATTTGAACCTCAGGCCCCTGGATTGAGAGGCCGAGTTTCAACCATTAGGCTATCCCTGCAATTTTTTATATACTATATAAATAATACAATCCACCTGATTTAAGTGGCCACTGCTGCCCATGATCTGTAACCAACACTAGATAAGACTGATCTAATCTCTACATGAGAGTGCATACCTATACGTTGCTACACTTGAGGATTAAGTTGGAACGCCTTAGATAAGTATGTCTCCCTTACGACTCCCTTCAGACTAGAATATAGCAGTTAACACTGCTGTTATTAGGCAGAAATATGTGTGGCGGTTTCTTATAAGAAACATTGAAGAAGTGCTAGTCGAGTTCGCTCATTGAGAGTTCTGTACCTCTAAAATCATCATCATTCACCTGTATGGAGATTCTTGTATGAATGACCCGTCTTCAATTTATAACATTTTTTTTATTTTTTCGTCATTATAGGGGCCGTAGTAATTAGCAATGTGTAAAAAATTCAAATATTTAATCATTACGATTTAAAAGATATTGGCCTGGGACAGTTGGACAGATAGCGGACGCTTAATAATAGGGCCCAGTTTTTACCCTTTTATAAGGAACCCTAAAATGTTGTGTGTGTAAAATCAACAGCCGTGTTATCTTTATACCTACAAACCTGTCGTCACCACACTGTTTATAGGCTCGGTTCAGATTCAATGAAATTACTTGTCCACATCATTCCGGTTGCTTTACATTGTAAAGAGTACAGTGACAATGATATGATGTACAAAAAGGATATATTCAAAATTAAACAATTCCTTGACAGTAACATATATACGTTGATAAATAAATATAATATTTGAGGACCAAAATCTTTTATTTTAATTAGATTAATTCAAAAGTACCCAGTCACTTGTTCTTTTTCAATTTCTGGAAATACGATTATGAACAAATTGTAGACATCTAATAGATATACTCACAATCCACATACACACATATATGTCATCTTATTCATTTATTTACTCAGTTTAAAAATATTTAGCAGGGATCGAACATGCTGTCCATTTTATACCTAAAAAGTGGTCACTGCCACTCTGTAGGTAAACAACTATAGAATAGGGGTTCTAACTGGAATCAACCACAGCTGAGTTTGCTACTTCTAACTGCTAGATGGTCGCCTCCATTGATATCGTAGTGAAGAAACGTAGTTAATCTATACATCTATACAAATAAATAAACTTGAAGCGTCTGTTTGTAATGTCAAATAACATTTTTCTACTAAATGCATATGAAAGTATACACGGTACGTATAACAAAAATACGATTATTTTTTGTCTGTCTGTCTGTTTGGCTGAGGTAATCTCCTAAACGGCTGAATCGATGTTGGCAGGACTTTCCCTGGAAGATACCTGAAGATTTAAGGCGCAACTTAGCCTTCTTTATTTAAAAAAAAAAGCTATGGCGCTCTCCCCACGTTCATGCGGCCGCCGTCGAGGGCGTTAATGTCAGTTTCTATTAGGCAGATAACGTATGTCTTTTTACTTCTTTAAACAGTTATGAAATATGTACAAGTAGGACAGCACATAAAAAAGTGACGAAAATATAACTCTCTGCGACATATAACTACTTTATATAGAGAGACACAGTAATGTAGAAACGACCAATCCCAAACGTTCAGATTTGACAATTTGGCATGTATTCTATGTGACATTTTTCAAACGCGTATAACGTTTTTACGTTTTTGCTTGTGGTATATCAGTAGTACTTTATATGAAAGTAAGCCGGCAAAAACACAAAACGAAAGGCAAAAGCTCCCTAATCGAACCATAGGTACCAACCTACTCGCTCAATCACCTTGCAAAATTGAAACTACTTAGGTACTTATAAAAAAAAATCGCTAAAATGTCCTTGTTATTGTCCAATATACGTTAAAAAGATTAAGAATATACAGACCGTCGTCAAAATACACGTTTCCAGATCTTAATTGCTATTGGAGCAAACATTTCAAGCAACGTAGGACAACAACAAAAGAGGACAACAATGAAATTGTTGAGAGACTTTCAAGGTTCAACAATTCAAAAGGTACCAACTGTGATACGAAATCACAACAAAAATACGGAAATGTGTGCGGTTTTGAGGTTTTACACTTTAAAGGAGTGGAGTGAGGAATTATTGCAGTAAATTTTGTAAGAGTTATTGTTTATTGAAAGAATACCGTAATAATTCTCGGTTAATTTCGCTTCATTTAAATCAGCATGTTTTCAACAAAAATGCTTCCTACTACAATTACACCCCTTAATTCGACGGTGCTTAAGGTGACATATCTTTTGCTTAATTTCATTCATTGATGCCACTAAGCTATCAGCGTTATCAGACGAGAATAATATATTTATTTTTTACTTTTTTACGTGTAAGTTAGTACCTTATATAATTTCCACTTCCCTTTGCATTATATTAAATGGCTAAGAGCCGGTGCACACGGTACGGTGCGGCGGCGGTGCGGCGCCGCAGCGGTGCCGCTTTGACGAGATCTTGTATGTTAATCACCGGAACGGCACCGCTCCGGCACCAGTACGGGAAAATCTTGCGGTGCAGCGCCGCATCGCAGCCACACCGCGCCGTGTACTAAGACACTAAGTTGGTAGTAAGTGGCTATTTGACGGTACCTAAATAATGACAAAAAATACCGACAAACACCACTATCAATAAAGTACCGAATTTTAAACCGTTCCGCATGAATACCTAAAATAACTATCATTATTTGTTATTAATTAACATAACCGCGAAATGCGGAACCCGAAGTAATTTTAAAACCGCTAAACTGCCGCTTTCGCGCCACAAATTTTGGGACACAAAAGTCGAAAATATATTGTGAGATGAGGCTTTTGTGGTCACAACGTTTGATCCGTAATTTGGGTGTTTAATAGCATAATGACAGCGTAACGGTCCAATCTGATACCATTGTGTTTTTTACATCGTTTAAGCCTCGACTTCTTAATAGCCGTGAAAAAATTCTAATGTACGTGACTCTAAATTGGCTAAATTAAAAAGATCGTATACAATGATAATATCAACTAATGCCAAATTGACATTCAATTTGTGTACCATGTAAAATTCAATTTCAATCCCTTTATGCTATACTCCGATTTGAAAGCGCGCTTCGTAGAAAATTAAAAGGTAAATTCGCAATCAATGTACCTAACTTCTTAATGTTAGACACTGATTAAATTTAGATTGAAATTTTCAGTTACCAAATTGCTTTCTTGTTCATTTACTGAATACACGTCTTTAATTCTTTCTTCACTAAATTAATGAGATAAATAAATTGTAAGTTAATCTAAGACCTACTTTATGTAAGTAATTAAAGATAACGTTTTTTAATCTCAAGAAAATAATCAAATTGAATAGAAGAGTTAAATGTTCTAATTAGAAATAAGCTATTTAATTTATTCCATTCTGATGTACGTATTTGCATGTTTATTCGTATATGGGAATCGCACCATCGTAAAAAAAATTCTGGCATAGGTACATCATACTATCATGACGATAACATAGATAACATTTTATACTTAAACTGACAATAACTTGTGATATACAAACCTTATTTTCATACTTGTGCCTATAGTGGACCTGGGTAGACTTTATTCTGCTACAAAACATATCTCAACCACTGTCCCACTTAATAACGCCAAAGATATACCTTTTTCATTGAAATCGGTTCCGAAGATTAAAGTGTAACAATAAGTCCAGTTAACAAAAAAATCTACTTTTTATTAACTTTTTCGTCTCTCCGTCTGTCTGTTTGTTCCAGTTAATCTCCGAAATGGCTGGATCGATTTTTACGCGTCTTTTATTTGCAGATAATAGATGTTATAAGGCATAATTTAGGGTATTTTTATTCACTAAAATTGTAAGGGTTCTGCGCAATCAATAACACTTATAAACTCTTTGCCGCCATCGCCAGCACTAACGTAACACACTATTTTACATTAGAACCAGCTATGTCACAGCTTGAAATAGTATATATAATAAAGTAACAATAAATAATCAATTCGTATCAATTCCCTATTTCCCTTAATTCTTGCGTTTGATAAAGATTGCGCAGACCTATAACAAGCGAATACCATTGTTTAACATGTGAGCCTTTTGTGAAATGCCGGACATATTCCGGGCAGGTGTGGTCGGATGCCGGTTCGACACTAATGAACACAATGAAGACGTATTCCTACGACTGTATCCGGCGTTGATCGATTGATTTACTCGCTGCCACCGCGCTCGAGCTTTTTGTATTCGAATGTCGCTCCCTATTTGCATATCACCGGGGACGAATTTCAAATAAGACGTAAGACTGGGGAACACGATCCGCTAGATATAACAGTGACGGATATGACAACTCGGCTTTTACGCGAGCATTCATTATGTCATACTCCCGGTGTGCAGTTAAGAATCATTTTCTGCGATTATGAATACCTGCCGTCTTGAAGATTTTTTTAGAAGTAGCAAATGAATGCGCAGTCCATTGTGTTTAAGTGACAACTACCGTCCATGGACAACAAATACTTACCCCTGAGAAATAATTTGGTACACCTCGAGTCCATTTCTCCCACAGCACAACCTTCAAACCAGAACACAATACCTACATAGTAGCGCATAACACAACTGTTAAATTAAGTGTTACATAAAACTAAGTTAAAATGTTCGAAAAGATACTATTTAATTGTCACAGTAATAATAATATTAACGTTTTATACAGTTGAACCCACACACTAAGATATTCCCTATGTGATGTATGTCATGGACACACACAAAGGGCACAAGACAAACAACCAGACCCATGACAGAAATCTAACATTAATATATCTCTCTAATCGAAGATCGAACCCGGGTCCCACTGCGTATCAGATCGTAGTAGTATCGTGACCTCTCCGCCACGCGGATCGTGGACATATGCAAGTAAAGATACTTGCATATGTTAACAGTGTCTCCAGTTACATCACGACAATAAATATTATGCAAACGCATTTTGACAAGCGGGGTAATTATGCAAAACGATATAAAACCGATATGTTAATTCGTTGACGGGACGATTTAGCACCCCAACGCATTATAAGACATTCATTTTAGAGGGCTAGCTATCGGAGCATCTACAAGGCACTTCGGACCCTCTTAGATATTGATTTCATCGTTGGCTAAAAACTTATAATGATTAAAACTTTTATACGTGTCTAAATTAATTGTAAAATTTGTATTAATTAGCAATTTACTGTATGACGACTTTCATTAATGTAATTTACAAGTCACAAACTATAAGTATCATTATATTAGAAGTGTTACAAAATTTTGACTGCAACTATTGATTACACGTATAAATAAATAGCATATAAATAAACAGCAATAAATAAATAGCAATAGCATATGTGTGAAGTAAAACTAATGGTAAGTGATCTCGACAACCTGTGGTCACCTTTAATCAGCACCAGATAGGATTATCCTTCCAAGGTCGAACTCAGATTAAGGTATAAACACAAGGGTGTTATTTATGGCAATGAATAGACTATACCGAAGCATTTTATTATAGGTTCTTAACCCTTAATAAAATGCTTTGGTCGTCTAATAACTTAAGAGTAAATATTTAACTGTATAGTAGCGGATTCTTTTATTTATCTGTCTCTGTTCAGGCAGTACTGTTAGAACGGCTCTCATATCAGCTCTCATATCAGGAGTGCACCCAATAAGTTCACGTTTAAAAAGCTTGTCAAAGAGCATTATCTAAACTTCGTTACTATCCCTTGATCTTCGATTAGTTCATAATAAATCAATAAATCTAAATGAAAATCAATAACATGAAAAACTGCCTTCTTGTTTAAAGAAAAATGCAATAAAAGTGAAATAAGACAAAATTAATACTACCCATAGAACTTCATATCGAAAGACCTAAATCTTTCCAATCGACGTTTCTTTAAACAATACGAACCCATCAATTATTTATTAAAATATGTGCTTAACCCTCTTCGAATACATTAAGCCTCTAACTTACTTTTGACAAGCTGCTAATCATATTCAAATGCACACCTTGCGATATTTTGACCGACACTTAGAATTCAAAAACACTGGTTCCTAAGGCACGTTATTATAAAGGGGTGATTTAACTAAAAGGATCTCTGAATACCGACAGGTGTCTCTGTTCCGTTGTAGCTTATTATCGTCTATTTGTACAACACAAGCTATGCAATTGTGTGTGAATTTAACTAGTACGCACGTAATTTTATTTGATAACCTTAATAATGTTGTTCTTAACACATGTTTTTAACATTTTTCTTAGATTTTCTGGAGACTATCGTGTCTTGAATGAAGTCTTTTAGCTAAAGCTAATGGGTATTGCGTTAGCTATAACTTAACGAACCCGGAACTGTACGGGGCAGAAATGCATACTAAGTGATAATTTAGATCAATGGTTTATCTACGGACAATGAGGTAATGTAGGAATAATCAAGAAAAACTTTTCTACACAATTATTAAGAAATACTTACCTATTAACATTTAAATAACACCACAATCCACATCCCACGTGACGCAACGGTAATTTAAACCAGTACAAATAGGACATATAAACCAGCACACGTAGAGAGCCTCAGGTTCGATTCCTAAACAAGCACACATCTAAATTACTCGTCTAGAGTCAGTTTTGAGTCAATAAGACTCATTCACTCACTCATTATATACATATCCTTGTATGCTTCATAACTCCTACGTCACAAAGAATTTTAACATAGGGCTACAAGCGTAGAAACCATTATTTATAACATATATGTAAATGAGTACGATAAAAGAAATTATACCAAATTACATTATAAAGTAACTAAGGGAGTATTCGCGGCCGGATAATTAAAACGCCATCAACCGCGTCCTCAAGACCCAACCGTGACCATCACCTTACATATCTAATTCCTATTCCACTGTGACTACCAACATATTGTGGTTTTGGGATAATCCTGTGACGATGTATAAAAATTTCTTAAGTTTTTGATATTATTACAAAATCTACAATAAGTTTAAGGGAAGAGGGGATAAAACATTGCTACCTGCATTTTATATTTAACTAGCTAGTAATAATCCTGCATTTTATATTTAGCTAGTCCCCGCGGTTTCACCCTCGTTAAAGAATGAAAAAGCATACATTAATATCTGCCTAATACCAATAGATATTAAAGCCCGCGACGGCGGCAGCATGCACGTGGCGCGCGTGCTAGTGCTTTTTGTTTTCAAAAAATTAAAGTAGCCTAATTTACGCCTTTCCAGTGAAAGTCCTGTCAATATCGGTCCAGCCATTTAGAAGATTACTTCAGCCAAACAGACATACAAAACATTTTTAATTGTACTTTTGTTATATGTACCGTGTATACTTTTATACGCATTTAGTAAAAGTTGTTATTTTGATATTACAAACAGACACTTAAATTTTATTCATTGGTATAGATAGAATCAGTCCTCCGATTTTGGTAAAATTATTTTTGCAGATACATGTATTGTATATAATTATTTATGAAGTCAATGTTGCAGTACATTTTGCGAATTGACTCCGGAGGCACCACTGTCACTATTTTTATTCAACATACAACAACAGTGTTAATCACTGCTGAGTTCTGATTTAAAGGGCGTGGTAAGGCCTTAATTATATTGGGACATTCTTATCCGAGGCGTTCCGACTTAGTCTTAGGGTAGCAACGCATGTATGACCGACCTCAGATAAGATAAGATCGAAATATTATCTGAGATTGATTACAGTTCCCTGTGGTAGACAGTGGCATCTTACCATCAAGAAGACTGCATGCCTGTAGGTGCCATTTAGGTAAGTAATATCAAAGTTACTATTTTCAGTACAAAATCCCACAGAAGGACACATTATTGTTCAATCATTTTTATTGATTCAATGTATGTATGTATATAAGTCCCGCGTTAAGAGTTTTAAAAAATATAAATTATATTTACGTTACATTTTATTCGTATGAAACCATTCAAACCTTAAAAGACAACAAATAACACTTTCTACACTCATAGCTATTTCTCAACATAGCTCATATGTTCAAGATTTTTCCTAATGTGAGCACTAGTATAGGTAATATTAATAATACTAATACACGACTTAAAACTCTTTTAGGGTCTTAATCATAGTTCATTTCAAATGGTGGATATTAAAATTTTATGTAACGTATTTAGACGTTTAAAGAAAGCCATTTTTGATGTGAGATAAGCGTAAACGAAGCGACTGCTACGGCTATTGTTTTAAATTTGTTGTAAAAAACCGTTTCATTCCCTCACTGATATTAACATGTAACGGTATTTTTAATTCCTTTTTAATTACGGTCGTAAATGTATGAAACAAATTTGTATTGGTTGTTGCAACGATCTGCAGATATGATTAAATACATTCTCATCCAAAAAATAGAGTAAAAAATATTTGGGGACTTAATGTTTTGTGATCAACAAATTCATAAGTGAAACAGTAGAATAGTTCCTACCGTAATTTTTCAATAAATCTATTAAAATATTTTTTAAGTTTATCTGTATTTTCGATGTAGTACCTACATCGAAAATACAGATAAACTTCTTATAGGTATCTTCTTAAAATACTTAAAAAGGTAACACATTTTAACATTTTTTTAAGTATCTTATGAACAAAGCTAAAAAAGGATCTA
>DWNY01002537.1:0-10943 GCA_018250635.1 Telegonus apastus | reverse complement strand
ATTATTATTTTTCATTTCAAACGGAATAATGTAATAGCTAAAATATTCATATTTGCGCATCTTTGCGTTAAAATCTGAAAATCGGTTCACAAATTTAAATTTTCTTAAAATTATACTCATTGAAGAATATCTCATTTAATTTTAATAATTTTAACATATGTATTTTGTGAAATACAGACTTGGCAAATAGTTCTTTCCACAAAAAAATGGCAAGTTTCAATATTTTCTGAATCTCCTCATATAATCCTATGTTCTGGATACATGTTAAAATACCCTTTGAGCACCTTCTAAGAACTACAAGTATCCACGCGCACTTTCGTTCGTACCGTACCGCCCTGGCCGGTCCATTGCAAAATCTATAATAACCCCATTTCGTTCAACACGTAATAAAGAAATGCGCCTCACCCAAGACACATCTAACCCACACCAATCCAGACCTTACGCACCCCAAAATAAGAATTACAATAACGAAATAGATACTCATTTCAAGAATTAAGCTACATTGCAAGTGTATCATCGTTGGATAGCGGCGCCTAAGGCATTTTGCACGATCAGTATGCTATCTCCGTCACACATATATTCATTAGTATGACCATCTCTTTTGCACAAACTTTCGCGTTGTCATTTTTGCAAATTGACCTTTGATCCTGAAATATAGAGATTACGTTGCAAATGAATTGCAAGGCTCTATATCTCTAGCTGTCTGCTGATCACATTCTAGGCTGTTCTGTCAATGACTTTTATTTTTACGTCTCATACAAAAAGGTTTTGGTAAGAAATCTATAAGGCACAACTGAACGGATGAAATAAACCCCTGATATTTGTAATAAAAAAATAATTCTAAATGGACTGAAAGTGACGATAAACTTGATAATTATAAACGTTTGTCAGAAAACGCATAATTAAAATCATTGATTCCTATCCTACGACTCTGTTTCTACGGATTTAGTAATATGAAAAATAATCAACTACGGATCTGAAGCTAGATTCCTAAATTTCGTCTTTGACAGTAATATTTGAATAAAATATTGTCACTTGATGCCGAACTATAGCGTTTTTTCATACCTAGTCGTTAGTCAACATTATGTACAGCGATAATTCCTGTCTATCACCCTTTGGTAATGATGGCTGACACCTTTCATTATCTGCGACTGACATTATTAAAAAAGTTCATAGCAATCCAAGTAGAGGAGGATCTTATACCACTCAGTTTTTTCTGTTATTAACCTTAACGCTCAAATTTATTAAATGTATATCAATGGCTTTTTCAGTTTTTGGACATCTTATACGGGGTTGATTACATACATTATGTCGACATGCAGCATCAGGTGGGCGGCGTACTCGTTAGCTACTTCCATAACAAAAAAAAAACGATTTCCTTAAGGAAAGAGGTTATATTTTACTTGAACAACGTTTGTACCCATAAATAATATGATTCACAATTTTCTTACGTTAAAGAGCATTTATCTTTACTTTCACTACTGTTTCCCTTAATATTTCAAGCAAACCTTAGCACAGATAGAACTGACTAGTTAAATAGCGCGGAATTACATCATAAAGTACTGGATTATGAGTAATCGTCATATTTTGCGAGAACTGCATCTGTTCCCACGGTCGGCCACCCACGCCCACTTATAACAACTAACACTATTCTAGTTCCTGCAGAATTCAATATAATATTCCATGTAATGTAGTGAGCATTGAGCAACTTTCGAATGATCGAGATATGTACATGACTAGTATGTGTGAGACAGTATTGGAATCAGATGTTATTTAAATATCGAATAAAAAGGCTTGCAGCCTATCTGATGTTAGTGGTCACTACCGCACATGATATCTAATGTACTCCGTGTAGAACAGAGGTTCCTGAATTCGACCGCAGACGGTTTGCTATTCCTGAGGATGAAAGGTTGTCTCATTCTCGTATTAAGTCATCCTTCACTGAAAACTGCTTAGTTAGAGATTGGTGTAGCGAGGGTACCTTCTCTTGTGAACTATATTAGTTCTCCAAACTTTGAGCTTATTCACTTCTACCTCAAACCAATTGAGTGAGAACAATTAAATAGGAGAGAACTTTAGCACAGTATATTTTTAGGTACATACGTTAATTTCAAGAACCCATTTTTATTTATTAGAACAGTTAATTTTAGCTATTTTAGCCCCAAAATGATATAAAGGCTACATAAATCCTCAAATTAGTCGACAATAATACTAAATACCCAAATAAAATCTCGTGAAGTACTTTAAGATTTTTATTTGAACATAAAGGAATAATCCGATTTTAAAACTAAATGCAACATAAAATAACCATGTCTACTGGTACTTGGTAGGCTGTTTAATTACAGCCAGTTACGACCCTATGCCGTATCTGGTTTATTTATATCTTTATAGGTTTTTATCTTGAAATATCATCTGTCCGTGCGTCTATTACTGTTCAGATAAGCGGCGTTAAGTTTAGACTGAGATAGAAGCAAAGCCAGGGGGCTAATGTGTATTGATAATACATTATTTATAAACATTATATGTATTTATAGTTAATCTCGGCTACTTTGTTGGGTCACTAACTCCATCAATTAACATTAAAGTGTAATGCAGGTACAACTGTAAGAAAGTACATTTCGCTAAGTTGGGAAATTTTCCGAGAATTCCTTTTCTCTCCTTTGTAGTACACACACATGTCCTACATCTGCTTGATAAAATAGATGGTTTTCTAATCAATCGTCAAAGGTATCAATGCATCTGTAATTAAGATTGGATAAGGCTTCTACTATCTAATCATGAAACCATTATTGTCCCGCAACTGGACACAAATTCATTTCTCAGAATAAGAGGAACACTTGACAAGTTTTTAAACTGGACATAGGCCTTTCCATTTTTACAAAATTTAGTAACTAAGGTTTCTTCACCTCAGAGGAGCTGAGATGTGAACCTTGAGTCCACATAAAAAAGATGTCAGCCACTAGTTCCACTGCCATTTAGATCTGATTCGTTCTAGTGCTACATGCTCGATTTCTCCGTGTCGCAAAAACTATTTGCATGTGTATATAGTTACGTTAAACTACTTTGTAGCTTGTGAAGTTTTCCCAAGAGCTCTCTTCCCGTCATATGTCGAGTTAAATACCACGATATTAAATACCCATATCAATAATTCAGACAACATCGTGTGGGAATCGTTCTAGCGTTATTACTCGCATGTTTATCTTTATTTTCCGAGTAATAGATAAATGCTAATTACAGAGATAACCTAATGAACTTTTAAGCATATCGATATGTTTACTGACACTACGCATATATCAGTTTTATATTAGATTGCTGCAATCTTTTAAAAGTTTACTACAGATCCAATAAATGCTTCACATTTATTACGCAAGTACAAGAGTTACAAATTTCAATATATGGAAACCATATCAAATGTTGCACAAGCTGGAATCGAATCCAGGACAGTAAAGTATTCCGTAATAACAATAACTGCTCCAAAATTAATTGATGAAGAAATATAAATACTCAGGTTAGTTATAATTACTCAGGTCATCTAAAATAATAATCACATCGCGCACAAGTCATCCCAAATCGAAACTATTGATCAAAATCACTAAAGAATACAACCGAGCAATAGAAAAACATCTCCTTTCACATTTCCTGCGGTGCTGAAACACAGTTATTTAAGTCAACAATTGCACCTAAGTACTCCCAGAAGTCTCAATCACGTTAGTTTAGATTCCCATACACCAGCATTAGACGTGTGCCCGTCGTGGCCCATTACCTCGCCACGAACCGCTCCGAGCGGCCCGGCTTTCCCACCTACAAACGCCAAAGCCGATATTTGTTTATAGTTTTCATCTATGATAAATTGTTCGGCAAAATTGTCCGGCTCGAAGGACCAAGTTTCATATTTAGTTCTATATGAAATATACATAACTTATTCTTAACTTATTACAATTCAAAGAAAAGACTTCAACGAGATATGACACGGAATGATAAGACAGTTTAGGATGCAACGTACTACTGCGCTATAAAGAACCATATGTAAACGTACACATTAAAACAAACGGAAGTATTTAAACACTAAATTTATTTCATACAAGCGAAATAAATATATCCATCTAATTTTGTTGTTTGCAAACATCCTTATCGAAACCAGTTCTAATCCGGGATAAAGATGACGCGTTAACTGTAAAATAATGAAAAATATTCGTCGCATGCATAGAGCACAGTAATAAAGATCGCATCAGGTTATAAATACTTGATATTATTTGATCGCTGCCGATCCGACGCGACGATTGCCGATGTTTGCCGATCGCTATCGTCATATTTTTCATTTTAAAAGCCGGTAGCGCAAGGCTGCAAATTGTTAAGCGGTTATCACGCTCTTCTTGCTGCTTATATTGAATTAAATTGGCAGATTTCGACTGCTATGTGTAAGTTTTATATATTATACAAGACTAGTAAATAGTACGGAACATTTATTATATGTAGTTACAGTAACAAAGAAATATTCTGGTTTGAAAATACTTTATTTATTTTGACAACAAATGATCATAATCTCATCAACTCAGTAGCTAGTATTTTGTAAATGCACATGGATACTTGATAAATTACATTCGTCACAAATAAATTAATCATGATAAACTACAATTCGACTAAACTTTACTGCCCACTTCTGTCATATCAGTAAAATAGTCGTATTTGTTACTAGTAAATGATTTAGTTGGAATATTATAAAAAGTTTTAATGTTTAATTTTTGCAAAATAATTCAAGTCGATGCGACTTTCATTCGCTGATACCTGACATTTTAACTTGAACTTATCTATCTCAATACCTACCTAGACCTTAATAACCTAACGACATAGGAAAGTTCTAAGTCTTAATTATGAACCCAATCAAAGGTATCTCGGTCGGTGACCTCCGCGCCCTTTTCCAATTAATGGTTACGTTTTTGTCAGACTAGAAAATAGTTGCATAAACTGTCGAATTGGATCGCATGGACATTTTATAGTCGAAAACAGCAAAATGAACTATTCAGCTAATTATCTTGATGTTTCAAAATTAAATTATTCTATGAATCAAAATTGCTTACAATCTAATGAGTATAGTTGAAATATTTGTATTATATGTATATTTGTTTTAAGATACCGTTTATACCTGTTTCTTGTTTCCGTTATAAATGTGATATGAAAAGTACTTAGGCGTTAACAGATTCAACTTGTAAAAGCAGACAACATAGCCGGTATAAAAAAGCAGCGTCGGTGGCCACTTACCATCAATCGGACTTCATGCTCGTTTTCTCGTTAAAAATGTCCACGTACAAATCAGTGTTTATTAACATATTTCAAGGATATTATAAAACCCCAGTGACCCAATAAAAGAAACGAGAAACAGATGTCCCATCAAGAAATTTATAGGAGCTCTGAGTCCTTAAATAAATAAATCCGGATAAAACATAGGGAATAACTATTAGTACACGATTTCGGAGATCGTATCAAAACTTCCAACTGGGACAAACAACGTACTGCGATTCCCTGAAACCCTTCAATGGGGACAACGTAGAGTACAATCGAAAAAGAAACTTGGCTATACGGAATGAGGTTTGATTTCAAATGCAGCACAGTGCCACCCGCTGAGACCGTTAGCAGACCAATACGAAAAATAAAATATCAATTTTTAAAATAATAAAATCTTAGAGCGGTCACACGGCGTCACATTCTCCAACACGATCAAATTTTGTACCAATTGGAACTCTATCCACCTGTCATACGATATGTAGCGTTAAGTAGAGTCAGTAGAGTCGCATGGAATCACATAAATTCGAATAAAAACGTCAAAAATGAATTCTCGAGATAGTAATCGCAATAAAGTTAATAATATCGCGATGAAATTCGAAATAAATAAAAATAAACAGTAATGTGTGAGGCCATTAAGAATTAGTGTAGCGAATGCGTTATGGGCCTGTTTTCTTGTGTGTTTTACGAGATCGTTTATCTAGACTCTACCTCTGGTTGCTTGTTATAAACATTTTTTCATTTACGTACTTCGCAAATACTATATTGCTCTTTAAAGTTATTCTAATTGTTATTGTTAGTATTTAAGACTAAATATAAAATTTGAAGCGTTTAATAGTACGAAACGGAACAAAAAAGCAACAAAGACAAATTAAAGACCTGACGATACGAGTGGCGAAGCGGTCAAAACACCGGTCTGACACGCAGAGGGTTCTGGGTTCGATCCCCAGTTAGACAAAATTTCGATTTCTGTTCTGGATTACCTTAAAATATTCCACGTTATCCTAACGTTGGATTATGAGTGTATTGAACGTTACACGCTATTATACTATTAAAAACTAAATCTTCTACTGCAACGATTAGCTCATACAGATATACATACAAAGATTTCTCTATTGTTATGTATTAAATTGACATCGCCCAAAGTCAAATTATTAACATTGGTTTTTCAATATTTTATTTACATACACGCATAAGAAGTAAAATTAAAATGCTATACAACAGACAGTTATTGAAAAGATATCAAAAGTTAATAAATCAAGTAAATTAATAGATGTCATAACGAATAAACACCATGTATATCTCGAGAAATTAATATTACTTACCCACGTATCCAATTGTAATTAAACAGTAATATGCTGTGTGTTACTTCATGTATCTTGCAGGTGTTTCGGGGTAAAGGGTGTTCTTAAAATTGCAAATTTAATTGCGTTATTAATTAGCACACAGGAAACATTATGAATGCTAAACTAACAGTTTGGTAACACTTAAAAGGAATGACATATACATATGTTGTAAATGTTTATTTCAAAGATAAGGTGACATGCAAACAAATATTTTAGATTCAATGTTCACTCAGCGACAACTTAACTGTTATAACGTTATATTACGTTTTATTGACGTTTGTAACTTCTCAAAAATTAAAACACATTACGTCGTATAAAAACATTTTTAATTGCATCGTATTAAATAAATAAAACAATGCTTTATCAATGTTTTCGCCATTTAAAATGAACCCGTAAATCGTACTAAAATAATTTATATTAGAATAATTACATTAAAAAAGCATGTTAGAAATGAATATTGATCGCAGACTTTGTTATAACAATGACTAATGGTACTACATTGACTTTTTTCGGTACTTCCCTAAGGTTTTTGTCAATAAATAAGTCATGGACAAACGCTTAAAGAGTCTTGTGATTCCCTATCAAATAAAACTATTTGGTTACATGAATCCAATTTTCATTAACATCCAGTCTTTCCACATATTTTTCTTTTATATATCTTTGCCAATATTTTTATATCTTTTAAGTTACAAAAAAAAATAGTAAGACTTAAAACATTTATTACTAATTAATGTAAAATATACACATAAAGCAATGTATATTTTAATGCTGTAGGCCATTACGTATGTGATAAGGTTACGTTAAAAAATACATTAAATTAAGTACCGTCTTTTCACCAGTTCATTACTCAATTTTAAAGAAGTTTCCGTCTGTTTCTCAATGTATGGTGCAGTAGCCATAAAAAGGGGTCGTGTGTCACCGGATTACCGATTTGCCCATCCATTAGCCACGAGCCATACTGACGGTGTTTCGACACTTTTTGCTCGCTTTGGTCTCAATGTCACCTCCACTTCTTGCGCGAGTTTTTATTTCGTTCACGTATAACACCTTATTTTCCTGTAATGATGCTTTGCGAATTCAATTTTGGGTATCGAATTTTGTGTATATAGCACTTCAAACTTTACTTTGCTTATAACCTTGAACTATTTTGCTGTATTTTTATGAACATGGTCCTAATTATCAAGGTCACGTTCACAAAATGTAACACATTAATTTACACTATTTCATTTAGCATTGGAGTATTCCCTAAGAACTACAAGCGTTAATGTCCCTGACAACTAAGTTGGAAAGTCTTAGTAACAGTTTTTTCCTTATCACACACTCGAAACTATTTTTCATGGTTTTACGATGATGTATGTATTCTGAACTATGCAACCCGTGTAAACCACTTATCAGTGTTAGACTATGGACCATACATTAGACTACGGAGGTCTATATCAAATTTTATACACTATTACACAGTAGCTATTTTTTTATGTTACATAAGCATGCAGTCCACCTGATGGTAAGTGGCCACTGTCGCCTATGGACATTAGTAATCAACCCTTTGGACACATAAAGCTCAGGTAATCCCATTAACTCTAAGCTAAGCCTAAAATTACCCTCGTTATCTTTACGTCATCAATACAATCATTATAAAGTAAGTCACGTAAGCTTTTAATATTAATAGTCCGTAAAATTTTAGTGCCCCTTAACTTTACGCACAGTTTTAGTGCAGAATAACCGTTGCGGTTGAGAGTTCATATGGTACCTTGGATTTACATACGCGGCATTACCAACTTAGTTTACGACGGCGATATATGGCCGTGGGTCGGGGGTAGTTATACTAAATCTTGGGGCCAATTATATTGAGAATTATCGCGTCTATGACTGTAATCGTATGCCGTATTTAACGAGAACAGGTGGCTTTGCACTTCAAATGTAGTTGTTGTGTTGGAATGGACGATATCATACCAGTTGTTGAAGGGATTTGAAGAAGAGACCGACATAAAGGGAAATGTGATGAAAGGGCAATCTAGCAATTAATGGCAACAGTCTAAAAAGTACAACAGAGTGCAAGTATTGAATAGATAAAAACTCTAACATGTTTAATAACATTAAAATTATCTGATTCATATGAATTACTGTGGACATTTTTTAACAAATCAATGATGACTATAATAGTAATTAATCAACATAAAAAGCTATATAATCTATAATTATTAAAATAGTCGAAGTGCGATCTTCTAAAAATATATCTAAGAACTTAAAATCTAAGGGCTCGTGCAACTCGTGCCTTAAAATAGTTTACGTTAACATGTTTGCGATTGTCTCACATAAATTACTATAGACAGTTCATTTTAACATTAATAGAGTATCACCAGATATCGCATCGGTAGCAGATACCCTTTCACTTGTAGAATAAATCATATTATGTCAAAACAATACGTCAACAATAGCAAATGGGCGAGGTTACGGAGACGGTCGGTATTAACATACAATCCGTACAGCGACAGCATTTCAATAAATGTACAAAGCTGTACTAAAACACGGGATGAGGAGAAATGCTCTGAATGCCAGGGCTGCTCTACAATGGTCGTGAAATACTCGCGATTTTTTTATAAATATACATTGTAATGCATTTGTAACATTATTATTGCATTTTTTTATGTGTTAGTATAGGTCTTAATTTATATTGGGTTTACTTTTTAATCAGATGTATGCATAGTTATTTCCTCTTTATAATGCCTTATTACTTTGGAAATAGTTAAGAAGGTTTTTTGATAAAATATTTTCAAAAGCACCGGTTCTAATTCGACGTATACTTAATGTGAAGTAAATTAGACATAACATTTACAGTATACATATTTCATGTATTTTGTTCATACTAGCAAGCGGTTACACACGCGTTTAAAAACTGAAACATATAAGTAATAGCCGACTCTTGTGCACCTAATACCAACTGACATTAACGCCGGCGTAGAGTTGCTACTTAAGTTTAGATGAACAAACGTTTATCTGTTTGCAGGAAGCTAAGTTTCACCTCATAACTTATTAAAATATCAACACAGTTCACAAAGTTGCATCTTACAATGAAATCGTAAACAAATTCGCCATTGTAGAACGAACCCCGCGTGAAAGGTTGGACTCATCCCGTGACCCGCGGAAAGTGCACTTTAAACCATTTAGACTCCACGATTTTCTAAAACACACTCAATCCGTTGGATTTAAAGTCGATTCCCCATAAACGGGCGAGGATATTTATGAGCCACCCGACCGAAAATATCTATTCAATTTTAGTCTTAGCACAACACTGTAGAGTTGATATTTCAACGTTGCGTGCTAGAAAGTTTGAACCGTAACCCCTAGACTCCACTTGAATAAGTAATAGCAATTTTTGATTCCGAAGCCAGATGAAGATGGCGGTTCGTAGCTGTTTACAAGTGTCGTGGAGACAAGCTAAATGTCAAAGTTCTTAAACTTTTCAATGTTTTTAAGAAACGGAAGCGAGCTGCGCAGCGATCTGTTGTACAAAGTTAAGCAACGTCATGCGCGGTCGACGATTAGATGGGTGACCGTTAGTATATTTCGCACGAAAGACACACCGTAAATCCCAGTTGTTATCATTGGAACCAATCGTTAATCCCTAATTATTGCTTCATTGTTACCAACCTAATTATAGAAATAAACCAATTTCCAGTACACGGTGAGGAAGGTATAAAAGGTATTGGCACAGTTAGCCGTCCTCGGTGGTCACCGTCACCGTCAACGGTGTCCGCTTGCCACACTTCCGTGGCCACCACCGTGACCGTCGCACACGCCTTTGACGATCTACTACAATGACATACAGGGTGGTCGGTATTGTAACAAGATAAATCAAAGCAACTTCGTATTCTAGTATTATTTTCTTTAATTTTAATTTATCAATATGGAATGTGACCAAAATACATTTGTTACATTTCACATTATATGTCAGAATCAAGTAAGTATAAATATAACAACTTCTAATACAATATTATTATGAAAGTACCTACTAGAAAACACAAGACGAAAACTTAAAAAATATATTGAAAAATGATTCTGATTGTTATAACATGTTATATTATTGTTTTTGATAACTATAACATTCTCTGTTTATTTTATGTTATAGGTACTTAAGACTATATTTAGTAAATACCGATACCAAATAATAAATTTAAGAAATAAAGTTCAACTTTTAAAAATTCTTTAATCGAGCATAACATATATAAGTATTAGAAGGAAGAAAGAAAGAAATATATTTATTTGTAAAAAATTACAAAAGGGTCCACACTCAGCCTCACCGCGGCGAACCACGGC
>DWNY01002536.1:0-10945 GCA_018250635.1 Telegonus apastus | reverse complement strand
CACTAGCGGGCTCTTGTGGCTGCGGACACGCTTTGCCTCGCTTCAAAGTTTCTTTCCAATTCATTACTAATGTGATATGCGATATCATTCAAGTAAATGTAAGGCATGAATGTCTTCTGCTGATTTATCGGTTTGATCGTCATGTCTAGCCTATAACAGCGGACTATCAATGTTTTGAATATGATAGGTATGTTATAATTATGAAAAAGTAACAAGACAGACAGACAGACAGACAAGGTGACAGAGGTGACAAGGTAAACGATGCACATACACTTAAATGCAAACCGGTTAAAATCATTACCCCTTCTTTTGGTTTGTTGTTATTGGGTATTTTTTATATATGTATATTCAAAATTGATTTGTATAGAACTTGTGTCTTCCAAAAACAATTCTTATTAGAAATAAATCAATATATAATGCAAGTGCATTTTACTTTAATTGTCCTTTAAAATACTTATTTTAAGGAATAAGACATTTTGAAAGTGGTAGGATGTTAAGACCATTCTTGATTGGGCCCCGAAGGCAGCGTGACGCGAACGCTCAGTTTGGGGCTACGCCGTTCACGATGCCGTCCGGTGCTCTAAAAAAAGCTTAGTACTTGTTATTACTAGTATTTTTTAATAATATGGACGTAGAAAGCAAGCTTGCAGTCCACCTGATGGTATGTAGCCGCTGCCCCCCATGAACACTTGTGATCAATCCCAGATCAATTTAAGAGTGCTGCCTGAGGTCGGCCACAGACGCGTTGCTACCTCTGAGGACTTAATTGGAAAGCCTCGGATATGTTAATCCCGTTTCACATTTTTAAAACCAGAATACAGTAGCGCTGAACACCGCTTGTTATAACTTTTATAAGGCAAAAATAGTTGCGGCGTTGGTGTCCCCGTTGAACCACAAAGGGTTCGTTTAAAACCCATTACTCACCCAACGCCATGCATGCAGAGCGCCGTGACAGCGAGGCTCAGCTCAGCGCCGCTCACTATATCGTCCAGCGCAACGTTGGCCGCGCGGCGAACCGGCCGGCACAAGCTACCCGTCTTCGTCAGTAATGTCGTCATAGCTTCGTAAAAATCCTGACGACATTAGTATGATCGTAAACGTGTTAGTGCTTGTCTATACAAATAAATAAAATTGAGGGGCCCGATCGTAACGTCAAAATAACAACTTTTTACTAAATAAATATGAAAGTATACACGGTACTTGTAACAGAAATACAATTTTTTTTGTCTGTCTGTTTGTTTGGCTGAGGTAATCTTTTAAACGCCGGGACCGATTTTAACGGGACTTTCAAGTAAAGAATTTCAAGTGAAGGTCTAAGGCGTAACTTAGGCTACTTTAAGTTTTGGAAACTTTTCGCTTTACGCTCATGTGACCGCCGTCGAGGTCGTTAATGTCAGTTGCTGTTGGGCAGATATTAATGTACGCTATTTTTACTTCTTTAACGCGGGTGAAAACCGCGGGAACAACTTCTAATTAATAAATAAGCATATGCCGAATCTTACAGAAAGTAAGTTTAAACAAGTCAACAGTTTAAACAGACGCTATGTAGAAAAGTGTGCTATAGAACAAGTGATTACTTGTCCGATGATACTGTGGTTTGAAGCGCCTCTAGCTCCACATGCTTTAAGTTTAAATTAAAATTGTAACATGAAACTTGAAAAGATGTGTGTTATGGAGTTTCTTTTGCCGCTTCTTCTCCATAACGAAACACTGCGTAGTGGCGGAAATCCATATCATTGACATTCAAAAAGAATTCTCTTAGTTCTTGAATAAAATATTTTTGATTTTTGAACCGTTCAATACATTGCGTCAATTCAAACAAGTTAGCTAATGTTCAATTTAATTTGTTTGCTACCAGACTATCACAAATCTGTAGATCGGATCTATTCTCTATTCTACCAAGCGATTGATTTTTTTAGTTTTTATACCGGTTTCCTCGTGTAGTTAGTTTTTTTCAGTATTTCAGCTATCGTATTGCAAGCCAATCGTGCCAGATGAGTTCGGGGCGAATCCACATGAATGTTAACCTGTTTGAAATGAAATAGCTATTATAATATATATTTTAAAGGTGGTAGAACTTCGTTGTGTTGGACTCCAGCTGCTCCACCGCGACTTTAATGTCTGCCTTATAACAGTAGTGTTAGGGCTTTGCTACGTGTTGTTGAGGGAGTGGTAAAGGAGACGAGACGTTCGAACGTAGCACGCGGGGATAACAGTTCATCTGTGAACCACTTCCAATAAAACTATATACCATATATGTATAACCATGAGCAGACCACAGTGACCGCTTAGCATCAAGTGGGTTGCATGTTACTTGGCGACTGCTATATTATGAAAAAATATTTAAAATTATCTATTTCTTGGATATCTGTAAACAATTCCAATGAAGAGACTTTCGGTGAGACTCCATTTATATTGGACATTATTTGATAGTTATGTCAATTTGTAATGCCGTGAATGTAAGTCAGCTAAACGTAAACCTTTCAACTCTAACACAAGAATACGAAAATAATCATATCAATAAGTAGGCACTACATACATATTGTATGTTTTGGGAGCGCGTTATCTTGCCGGGTACAGGAGATTACGCAAAATATTACCGCATTAGCCAAATGAGTGTCTAATAACTAAATGAGATGAATGAGATCAAATCTCTCTACTTAGATAGTCTTACGAGTACAGAAAGACATGTGGAATGGATACTTGTCTTATCAAGTCCGCTATCCTGTTTTCCGTCAGAACGCCCCAAAATTTCTCCAAGACGTGTGGTATTTCTTCTAAAGTATCTGCTGCTTCAGTCCTAAAATAGACTCATTGGTAGATTGACATCTAAGAACGCGGCCTGTTAATAATTAAAAGGTAACGAGTAATATACGATCGAGTACCACCGTTACATCTATTTGAGTGTGAAGCAGTTCTTGCGTTTCGGTGTTATGGTGGTGTAGCCGACTCACTTTCATACCTATGAGACCACCATCTTAGTCCTTAGGAGAAGCAATCCTTCTAGGATTGTTTTTAGATAGAACCCTTGTTTTATATGAAATCATACTTATTCGAGGCTTTCCAACATAGTCAAATTCAAATTGTTTATTCCTCAAAGGTGGCAACGCATTTATAGCCGATCTCAGGTAGGACTGTGATCTTATCTGAGGTTGATTACAGATGTCCACGGGCGACAGTGGCCACTTATCATCAGGTGGATTGCATGGTCATAACTACTTAATCGTATAACGACCTAAGAAGATAAGGATACTTATGCGGACAGACCAAGAAGATGAGCGCAATTTACGGAGAACTTCCACACATAGAGCTTCCCCACCGCGTTCCGCCACGTCACACAGCCTAGTCTCCTCCGGAGATGACGTGCTTGACGGAGATCCAGCACGGCTTATAGCTCGCCTGTCCCGTCGCATCGTTTAAAAATACATACAAAAAATGAAATCTTTATTTATTGTAAGTAAATGCATATTTATCTACTAATTTACTATAAATATTTTATACAAAATCTATTCATCCCTACGAGGTCTACGGGCTAAAATTGGTCTGATAGGGGATTTGACCATCCATGACCTCGATTTTGTTCCTTAAACGCCTCCTACGACATCCACGGTAACAGAGAAATAATATAATAATAGAGAGAAATACAACTCTTATTTTAAGACTAACCAAAACGCGGCATCTTATACGTATACAAATTAGGATACAAAAATAAAGAGTCCGAAGCAATTCCCATTACCTGTTTTTTCGTTCAGACACCTTTAGTTCTTTGATTTTGTCCTTTATATTAATAGATCCCTGTGTCAACGGAGATTCCTTAGAACTATTGTTTATTTGCGATGTCGTGAAGTATTGAACGGTGTGGCTGTTATTCTGGATAATACCTTCCACGTGTATGGGTGGCAGACGAAAAGTAGTTTCATTAGTACTTCGCACAGGACCTAATAAGTAAAAAATAGTTGCATAGTGTATGCAACTCGCGATGTAGCGTTTACTAGGTCGCTCATCGAATGCGTCGCCCATATTCAGTTAAACGGAATTCGTTAACTGAATTGGCTTGTTGAGAAAGTTCTCATTCTCTGACTTCTCGAATTCAGTTCTGACAGACCCTATTTCCCGTGTTTCCCGAAATGCAAGCAATTAGGACCGAATACGGCCAAATGTAACCGCAAGGTATGTGACCGCAAACAGGTAGCATTCGAATAGGACTTCCGATTGGTCGGGGAAATCGTTCGGAACTGAATACAGTCAAACCAACCTTATGTAAACGTACCATCACAAGCACAATTTGACCATAGTAATATGGTTATAGAATAATTCTGGTTGTAAATATATTTTGTAGGTTTCTTAGTATGATCACTATCTATTTGTTTTATTACAACAGTGCCAAGCACTGCTTTGATACGGTTTGAAAGGTCTTATAAGAAAATAGCTAACCCTGGTGGACTAAATGTGTATCTGTATGAGTATTTAGACAAAATTTTACCATTTTTCCCATTAATTAGAGGACTTTCCCCGCCTGCAAGATATTTCGTGCAATGTTCCCATCTATCTAGTAATGTTCTTCTTTCTTCTAAGTAACTGTGGCCATTACCGGGAATTGGGGTATTAATAGCGAATAAAAAGTTTAAATTAGGGCTATTCGGACAAGACTTGTTTTTGTGAATTGGCGGTAATTTAAAGTTGTCTTTGTTCATATTGCTATTAGCTGACACTGAAGGCCTGACGTCTGAATTGTTAACAATTGAAGATTTATTCACTTCATTTTCAATTGGTTTTGAAAAAGTTTTTATACTAGGTGTCACATCTATTATGCTATTCTTCTTTGGTGTCGTCTCCTCTGTTAAGGGCGTAAGTGTACCAAACTTTCGTATGTTTGACTCGATGGGCATTTCAGGAGAGAACAAAGCAACACTTTCAGACATTTTACTGTACAGTTCCTCCACATCATTATCAACAGATTTGGGAACACTAGTGTAACTAATGCTATCTAGCTTATTAGTACTCGTATTATCTGGCCGACTTTCATTTATTATTAGCGAATCTTCTTCAATATCCGAGTCAAATTTAGAAGATTCTAAATCACAACTGTTTTTATCTATGTCTCTCGTTGGAATATTATCATGGGACTCCGCGTCAATAAACTGTATCATTAATTGGTCACTAAAGGTGCTTTCACTGCTCGCGTCTTCAGTTATTTCATTTTGGGTTTCCGATTCTGGATATTTAGTTGAAGAATCTTCTTGAGAAATGTATGGATTCTGACTATAGCTAATCATCTTACAGCCTGATTCATGTTGACAATCACTGGATACGTTTAAAGATTCATTTTTAATAGAATTTTCTTGTGTACTTGTTACTCCTACAATATTATATTCGATAGTCTTATTTTCAGTGACCGACAAAAACGAGGTTTGCGTCTGTAAAGTTTTGCTATCTCTAGCAACATGTAAATCTGTTTCTTTCGATACCAACTCAAAAATAGTTTTGCTGGTTTGTGTGTAAATCTCATGTGAAATTATAGAACATTTATGGAGACTGGTGCAGACTGATTTGTTTATTGTGTTAGGTTCGTCAATTAAATTTAGCTTTGAAGTTTCATCTTCTATTTGATTTTCCAAATCAATAATGCTTGGATTGTGGCGAATTTGAAAGGTTTTATCACTGTCATCGCTGTCATCCCAATCTATGACGTAAGTATTCTTGCCAGAGGAATGATTTTTGTCTGAGCTGCTATCGGTAAAATCTGGAGAATACGCGTTTGATGTGGTTACACTTTTCTGTGAATCTGTATATTTTACATCGCCTACAAGATCTTCGATTTCATCTTCCTGCAAATAAAAAGTGACGGTTCTTTATATTGACTTGAAGGTCTGCGCCTCCAGCTGCCAAAGGTAAGCGACTAACTTCATAAAAAAGCGGTTCTATCTGAAGCCGATTAATAATGCTTCGCCACTCGAGGACTATATGTAATTAACTGAATTCTACACCCTTCGCAAAGACAAACCACAAACATTTCTTTATTGTTCTACCACGTTTCAAATAAAAAAATGTTAGAATTTCGGTTAAAAATAACGTTAAGAATGTTAAGACAAGCAATCATAAGTATAGTGGTAAAGATCTAAGACATTGGATGACGGGGGGAATGACATATGGACTAGCGGATTGTAAATGTCTAATGGGGGGTTTGGAGAGTTGGAAATTCACTAACTCCTGGACCATACCATACATAGGCACTTTTAATATTTTGTGATTGCGGCCTTACCATAAGCAAACATTTGAAAAACACTGTAGAAATATTATATGAATGAATCAAACTATTCAGTTTTTGCAATTAGTCGTGTAAGTAGGAAATTTATTTAACTCACCATAATTGTACAATTTGGAACAAAAATAATATAAAATCACAACATTCAGGCGTAGCGTAACCACGAGCCGCGTATCCTAAGTATTTACAAATATTTCAGTGCGGTTCTGACGCGCCATGGCACTTGAAGGAAACACTATGAGAAAGACGTCCCATTTACTTTTTATTTCGTTTTATAGATACTGTCAAAAAGGTCATTTATAGACTTTCCTATGAATAGTCCAGTTTCGTTAAATAACAGGTTTAATAATGTAAATAAGCCCCCTTTAATGCCCATAATAAAGGACGAAGCTCCTAATTTTTTTTTATTTACTTATCGAATTGAGTTATTGAAAGGTGGTAGAACCAGTATAAAATAAAAAATAAATGACGCTTCCTACACTCATACTCCACGCTGGGATTTTTCTCGTGTCGTGGGTGCCATGGGAACACACAATGACGAATACAAATACCCATAACAGAAATCTAAATTCATCTTTCAGATATCTCTTTAGCCGTGGATCGAACCCGGAACCCACTGCGTGTCAGACCGATGCCGCTTCGCCATACGGTTCCACACGAATGGATATTCAGTACATATCTTAAATCTCTTGTTCTATATGGAGTTTATTATCACCATAATTTTAATACTAGAAATAAAAACAAACTGGCATTATCTACATTATACTACAATTAAAATTATCACGTATTTCTAGGAAAGAAAGTTTAAACTGTTCATTAAACAAATGCTGGGTAGAAAAGCGTACTATAAAACAAGTGATTATTCTTCGCTCCTTCTTCATAACTAAACACCTGTGAAGTGGTGGTAATTTGAACTGACGTTATAAAATAAATCTGTAAAGATTCTACATTGATAAAAGATAAATACTTTGATAAATAAAAGATCTTTGGTTTTTATTTTGGCATCCAAGAGGGGTGGTAAGACTTGATATCGGAACGCATGGTCCTTCATTGGTTGTGGTAATAAGGATGTGGGTGTAAATAAAACACAACGTACATTAAAATATGATGAACTATATATATGACGTCTAATATACCTCCACCTATCGCTACAGCGTCAGTAGGTAAACATATCACAACAAGAGATACCCATATTGTTACAAACCACACAATAACTACTACAATAATGTAGAAACAAATGTACTTGTACTTCATGATGACTTTAGTTACCAAAAATCGGTAAAGATTAAATGCAATGTGATATTAAGTAGTCAGATTAACGTTCAATAACATCACAAAATATAAATATATGCATAAGGAATGTTTTAGACTGTGATTATATACTCTATAGATACAACGTCCCGCTGTCAGTGACAAGAGAAAAACGTCCAAGTAAAATAAACATGTGTAAAAATAAAAATTAAATAAACATAAACCCACGCACTCTAGCTTAAAAACAGCGTCGTATGATTGGATGAATGCTTCCATTACGCTATTTTGATTGAACAATAAAGTTTCCTGTTGCAAACATTAGCGAATTAGAGGCTAACTGTTAGTGAGTATTTTTTGGACGCCTCCTTTAAGTAACACTAGATTTAGAGAGTATATAATCAAAGGTTTTAGAATAATCTTTATGTAATATCTATATAATATTTATATGGGACAATGTTCACAAAATGCAGATTTCTCAACTGAAATAAAGCGATCACTACTACTCTTCTCATGGGGGTCCGATTTTTAATACATTTCAAGGAACTCGAAGTATATATAAGCCGTAAGGGCCCAGTGAAACCCCTCATATAGGAAATAATATATATACGTCTTGAATAAAAATAATAAAGCAACATATTTCTGAGTCAAGGTCAATAATATACGGCTTATTTAAGAAAAAGCAAGTCGGACTAATAATTTCATCATGAAATACAAGCACAACAATAATTTAGCATCGCTAGTTAATCCACCCGTCAAAAGCCCGCCCTTATAGGTCTTATTGTCTTTGATTTAAATGCGAAACTGGCAACTATTCCACGGGTAAATAACTAGCTGAACAATCCAACAACAATGTAGTAAATAGTCATATAAAATACACGATACGTGGTAATTTCGAATTTCAAAGAGAATTCTAGGAGGTAGGTCAAGACTCGACAACTACAAAAGTCTACGTGAAAAGAGATGGCGCTAAGATCGCTCGATAAACAATATAAGTAGAAAAATTTTGATGTAAAAACTTGGAAGAGACAGATTTTGAACAACTGATAGGAAACTATAAAAATATTTATCTATTGAATTATTTATATTAAGCACCGTTCACACTCGACTGAACATTTTTATATTAGAAGTCGAGTGTAGACGGGACTTATTAACATTTTTTTACACCTCATAGTCTACGTTGCGTCTATATATAAGAGTTCAGCCTTCGTTTTAAAAGGCAGAGAAGGGATCACAAGGATTGGAGATTGGCGTAAATTAGAGGAACAGTATAGTGAAACGCTTATACTCGAATGAGGAAAATAAAGATTTGCGTTCGAAAGTAGTGACGTCTCACGTGCTACTTTAGAGGAACCAGTAAGTCTTCAGTCTCAATTGTTATACAGTTATTTTTATATGCTAATATTAAAAAAGATTTTTTGCTTTAATTGATATTCAGGCTAAATTAGGTATTCGACATAATGTTATATAAGTTCACAGTTTGGATAAGACATAAATTTTGATGGCCAATATTCTTATATTTTTATAGGAAGAATTAATGTAATGTTTCGGTCCCTGTTGACACTTTTTGGTGCAAGTAGGCACGCGGTAGAGTCACGAGCGGTTATGAGTGGGGGCTCTGATTGCTTGCTATTTTGACTCTAAGAAGACGGAAAGTTGCTGTGACTACAATCTGTATCTATTAAGGCGAGTTGTAAATTAGGGGCTACTTGCCACACCTACAAGGACCCACCGGTGCGTTCTACTAGAGATCCCGGGGTGTCTGTACATGCGTAATGAGGTCACCGAGGGGATTTTAGTGAGCAAGGACTCCTCGTAACTCGATCTTTCCCCCAAAATTTCGAGTATCTTTTAATTTCCCCCCGAAAACAAAAAAAGAAAGGTACGTGGTAGTAACACTGGTAGGCGGTAGGTAGGACTTATTGCAATCATTATAATAAGCGGCATTTTCACCCCTGCGACACTAACACACAATACGCAACTGTGATCTGGAGAAACTTTTGACAGTCGAAGGCGTTAGCGTTTCACGTTCACAAGCATTTGCGACTTACGCTAAGCCACGCTCTAATTTACGCTAACCTCAGACGATGACAATACAAAAGGATCTATCTAACCACCGATTAAGGCGAATGAAGACTTTGATTATGTTTGGACCATTTTTATATAACATCGCACAACATTACCAACAATAAAACAGACACTTCAAGAAGTCTTCACCAACCTAGAATATTTACGCCTTAAAATATGATAAGTGATATGCGAACGTTACAAAACAAGGATTTGTCAGAATATTATATAAATATTCTATCATCATTAAAATCTTGTTGTAAGAGAATATTAAAACAATACATAATATACAATTTGTAATAACTCCTTAGTGCTTGTTCACATAGATTCTTCGTTCACGGATGCGGTCGCGGGCGTGGTGGAGTTGTCCATTCGTGTTTATATTGACCGCCGATGTTTTACGCTTTCCCCAGTTTATAACATAATTCACGAACTCGCTCTCGACTTGCATTTAATGCCATTTTTAATATTTCGTATCACACCCACGATTTCAATGTGAACACGCACTTAAGATTCACCCGGCGTCCTAGGTGAGCGACGGAACGCGGCGCGATGCGATGTTATTCGACACAAAGCGACCAATACTTCGTCGCAGACTGATTAAGGCGACTACGTAGGCCACAAAGGCATGCAACGGCGTCGAATCACGTCGCGTCGCATTGCCGCGTTTGTCACCTGGGACAACGGGTTACTGCTGTAACTTAATGCTTTGTGAAACAGAACGCGAATAGGAAGTGTAGCGAAAGTTTATTAAACGATGTCAAACTAGGCTGTTCTTTACAGCATGTTTCGCTACGAAAACCTTTACGTATCTATGTGACAAGATTTAGGCGATACAATAGTTCAATAGAAATCGTTTCGGCCACACCTTCGATTCGCTTTCTGTTTGCTGGTCTCAAGAGGGATCAAATTATTTGTTGGATTTATACAAATAATAACAATGTTGACCACCTTTAGAATTCAAGTGACATTTTATAGAATGTGCATTCCTATTTTTCGTGGTATCACTTTGATTATAAAGGCGCGATACATAATCCATTTCTTCTCATCTTCCGAAATAAGGTCATATCCCCAATATATATTTAATCACAAGGAATTCCATTTAAGTATTTTAGTTTAAAAATTATACGCTCCTATCTAAGTACATATAAATTTGATATATTGAAATCTCCTAAAACATCTATCTATAGAAACAAGTACATTTAGATATTACTTACACTATATTACGCCACACATATAGTATGCTTTAACATATCTATTTGGTATCACAAGTAAACATACTGGACAAATACAAACACCCCTAACAAACATCCTCCGTACAATTCTATTACGATTCACGAATAGAAAACACTGATATACGTATAT
>DWNY01002535.1:0-10946 GCA_018250635.1 Telegonus apastus | reverse complement strand
ATTTAAATTAAATTCAGTACTTAGTTTCGGTTTCTTGACATTTTAAACACACTGACAGATTGACAAAAATTCGAAATATTACAGACATTTATATTATTTCTTTTTCTCAGTACTACGAACATTTCTTTACAAGTATCTATATGCGATGTACAGACACGCACTATTTTCAAATTTATTTTATATGATATACAAAACCACATTGAAATGACATTAAGATTTCTCTTATGAAGCAAAAGATATATGTATTTTATGAAACAAACAGGATGCCGCGAGACAGGGAATGGTCAATGCCGCCCATTTACTTCTGTAACCAAATCCATAAGTACAGGAGAACTCCTGTTCTATATTATGTATCAGAAATAGATTTGTTTCTAATATGGGAGTAGCAAACGAGCTTGCAGTCCACCTAATACCTGATGGTAAGTGGCCACTGCTCATGGGCCTGTGATCAACCCCAGATAAGATTAGGAGAACTGTCTGATGTCGGCCACAGATGCGTTCCTACCCCTGAGGACTAAGTTGGAACTAAAAAAGTATGTCTCCCTTACACCCTTCAAACCAAAACACACCAGGTGTGGCGGTGGTGCCTTCGGAGTTGTACCTCCATGATGATAGTGACATCGGAAAAGTTACGAAGATTTCTATCATTTAACTTTAAGCTCTGCAAAATAAACCTATACGCGTTTTATTTATAAGGTACATAATTAGTCTGTAGCGATGGCGTATCTGACCATGACCCGCCACGCTGTACCACGAGTTGATTGTACTTGACCATAATACCATGTATTCCAGTTTTAAATGTTAATAAGCCAGTACATAATTACAGAACATGAAGTGGCTCGGTTTACTAATGAAATATGAGTGTGAAAATGAAAAATAAATGATCATTTGTAGTTCCAAGTTACAAACAATAATAAAATAAATAATGATAAGTAAATAAAATAGTCCGTTCGGAACGTAGAGTTATTATACTAGAGTAGGGAAGCCATAGACAGGTCTGTGAGCACGAGTGTCCAACAAATAATAAAAAAGGGAAGATAAGATATCTATACTTATCTTTGTCTAATATGGGACAGATGGGTACCCTCATTCGCTTTCTCTGTTTTTCCGATGACACATTTTAGTCTGGCTAATCTACTCTAGTATAATAACTCTATGGTACGGAAACAATGTTGAGCCAAACGCCACAGATCAAAAAATATTTTTTAAATCAAAATTTCATTTTCTGCGTAAAAACGTTTCCGCTTTTTATTCAATTACTATAAAAAAGTTTGTGTATATTTTGTTCTTCACATACATATATATTCAGAAGTCAATTACAGATGCGTTGCTACTCCTAAGGTACAAGATGGTCGCCTGATTTTAAGCGTCCATACCCTTCCAACGAAACTCGAGAACTGCTGCACGCTAGAAATAGGTGTGACGGTGGTACCTGAGTCGAACCATAGTCATACCACCTGGCATTGTAAATTAGTTTTAACGAGTTTACAAACAACGTGGGTATCACTTAAATAATAATTTCGAAGGTGTTTGAAGGTGGTAGATCCCTTTGAGGTTCGACTCCGGCGGCTTCACCGCCACACCTATCCCTGCCTTATAACAGCAGTGTTAAGCGCTGCTGTGTTCTGGTTTGAAGTGATAAGGGAGATATACTTATTCGAGGAGTCCCAACTTAGTCGTCAGGGGTAGCAACGCGTCAAATTCAAATTTTTCAAAACTCAAATTCAAATCTCATTTATTCAAAGTTGATTCATATGGAACTCTTTTTGAATGTCAAAATCTACCACCGCTTCGGATGGTTTATTCGTTATGGAGAAGAGGCGGCGAAAGAAACTCCATCTATGGCCGACCTCAGGTAGGACTGTGATCTTATCTGGGGTTGATTACAGATGTCCATGGGCATTGGCCATTTACCATCAGGTGGGCATGCTCGTTTGCTACTTCAATAACATAAAAACTACAAATTACGAACATGACTTTATTTGTTATGCAAATATGCTCATACACTTTGCAAATATATCTTAAGGAAAACTCGTAGGTCAACGTGCGTATCACGTACATACCTCTTTGTGTCCAGAAATTCCCATTCAAGTAAGTTGTTTTAAGGAAAACTCGACGAAGTATTCGTAAATTTTTATCTTAATATACTTATAGTAAATATACCTTACATAAGTAGCAGTAAAAGTAGGTAACAATGTCAAAGATCATTTATTAATGCTACCACGGCAGCTACTACTTTTTAATTTTTGTATTATAACTAGCCGCACCGCGCTGTACACACGCGTTTAAAAATATAATTGGCCAAGTGCGAGTAGAACTCGCACATGGAGGGTTCCGTACCATCAAATGTTGCATTTGTTATAACGGCCATAGAAATACACATGTAATAAAAAATCAAGTATCTACCTTGCACAGTTCAAGAGATAGAGCTCTGTGACAGACGGACAGACAACGAAGTCTTAGTAATAGGATGCCGTTTTGATACTTTGGGTACGGAACTCTAATAACATGACATGAATCAACTGACATTGACACTGGCGACTGCGCCCGCATACTCGTGGCGTGCGCGTACAGTGATGTGACTTTCTGGGCATTGCACTGAATACTGCGGGGTCTACTCACGAAATCAATGTCAATTCTAATCCTTAAATCCAATCTGTCAAAATACTTTAACAGCAGTGTTAAGCGCAGCTGTGTTCTGGTTTGAAGTGTGTGGTAAGGGAGACATAGTTATCGGAGTCGTTCCATCTTAGGCTTAAGGGATGGCAACTAATTGCCGACCTCAAGAGAACTCATGGGGTTGATAACAAATGTTCATGGCCGTGGGCGGCAGTGGCCACTTGCCATTAGGTGGACTGCATGCTCGTTTGCTACTTTCATATCATAAGAAAAATACTGTACAAGGTTGTAAATTACGATTTGATTGGCCATCAACGGTGTCGTTATAATTTCGTTAAATTCCGTTATAATGAGCAACCGGTATGATCAAATGTCATATTAAACGATTAAAAAACAATTTTACATGACTTCGTTTAGTACATTTTAATTAGTTCACCTAATTACCACACAATGTTGAACTCAATTGGCGCTAGTGTTGCAACAATACCAATTCCGATCGGTAGGAATTGTTTCCGTGAGTACACCCGCTCATCTTGTTATAAAAATTAAAAAAGCTCAAGCCTAATATATAACAATTATGTTTTTAACTGTTGGTATTCCACGCCAATTCTTGCCAATTAATTTGGTCAAACTATTTCCTTGAAGTAATGAGTCGGCATTGTAACAACAAATTACTTAATGAAACAAATATTATTGTGGGAGATGTCATCATTGCAATCTTAAATAGAGGCCATACATCTGTGTATAAATAGGCGGTTTTCCCACTTTTGGGCAAAACACCAGCCTTGTAAATTCCATTGCCATTCCATTTATTGATGGTACGTGGCCACTGTTGCTTGGACATCTGTAAACAACTTCATATAGAAAAAAGGTTTGAATATCGGCTAACATTCAGTAGTAGGTAGGTTTTTGTGGTAATACTTATCCGAGACGTTCCAACTTGGTCCTCAGGACCAGCAATGCATCCGTGGTCAATATTAGGTAGGACTCTGATCTTCTTTGAGATTGATAACGGATGTCCATGGGCAGCAGTGGCCATTTACCATGAGGTGGACTGCATGCTTTTTTGCTACTTCCAAATTACATAAAATGAATAATATAATTATATTTCCCTTATACATCACACCCTTCAAATTAGAACACAGCAGAGAACTTAACACTGCTGTTATTAAAGAAGACGACAAACCACAAAGTAGGCTACCTTATATCTATTTACCAACCTTCTATAGCCGTTATTATTTTAATTAACATATGGCCAGGCGAACACACTAGCTTAGGCTAGCAACGTGTACGATTCTGTGACATTTCTTATAATTGTTCGACTAATTAAAGGTCAGGGAAAGGCAAATCCAGATGATGACACTTAACAAGAATTGCGTATAGCATCCCGCATGTTGATAGAGTTTGACAAGTCGAATTATATGTATCGATACATTTCATAAATCATAAAAATTATTATCGATAAGCTGGTGCCGTCAAACATTTCAATTTTTTATTAAGATATTATGTCCAAAAATACAAGAGAGTCTACTCCAAACATAAATCATGTCCCTTTTTTGTAATTTAAGCATTAGACCCGCTGAAGAGCTGAAACAATGTTAATACTGTCTAACCAGTGTAACATATCATTGTAAACTGCAGCGCTTGATCTGCTACACAAAGGGGTAAGTATGTCATTTGCATAGGCAATGATGCGAACACTACGCGACTGAGTGCAGTGCGGCTAATCGCCGCAGTTGAACGGAAGACAACAGTGGTATGCAGTGTCCTTTGTAGCACTTTAGAAAATAGTATCTCGATGTTTTTGTTATTTTACTTGCTTTTTATTACTTACATATATTCTTTTTCCTGTCACATAAACATTCACTTCCAGATAATAATTACAAAGAGGAACGTATTTTAATAAGTTTGTAATTTAAATAATAAACATTATTTTTTCTAAACCATGTAATGCAATATAATTATTGAACGTTTTAAGTTACTACTTTTAACTATGTATAGGTATTAACAATTCATTGTGTTTCGCGTCTATATCTTTGTCATATTTGTCTGCGTGTGTGTTAATCTGTAGGGTGCTGTGAGTCTAATATTAATTGATTGTGATCTTTGTCGCAATGGTTCTGCTAAATATGAATGGACCTCAAAAGGTAGGGAATCATAGAGTTATTATAAATAGAGCAGGGAGCCATGAATGTGAGTTTCCAACAAATAATAAAAGAGATCTCTAAACCTTTGTCTAAAATTGATAATCATTTGCTTTCTTTTCTCGATGGCCATATTTTAGACTAGCTCCCCTGTACTATAACTCTATGTACGGGATACAGCCAACGTAATGTGACCAGATCTCCTGATTGTAGCGTGACGTTTTTTTTTCCTTCACATCTTAAGATCCTCCGCAGGCTAGGTTCAATCTCTATTTTCGGGAAGAATTCTTCGACTACATACATAATGCTACAATATTATTCAAGATATTGTAATATAATGTCAATGTAAAGGTACTACCAACTTCACTATTCAACTCATCCTCAGTTTCCCAGAGTTTTACAGCCTACTTTTATAAACAGCCTAAACCTAAATGAGGATAAACCTATCTCATTCTTAGTAAATCGTGTCCTGCTTGTGTATAAGATGATAAATATCTCATGACGAATGTTATATGTATATATTCCTATATACTTGCTATGCGATATGATATGAGCAATATCTAGCATTAATTTAAACTTGCCAAATATAGTAGATACACAAATTTTCCGCAGTTTACATAGCAACGATATGTCAGAAAAATGTTTGTTTTAGATAAGGTGATTGTCTATTTTTATAGAGTAAATCTTTAGAAAGACTTTAAATCCATACTGACGAGGCAAATAACACTTTCTAGATTGATAATAACTTTATGTAAAATACGTCTATTACAAGAAATTTTGAAGATGTTACAACTTCTGATCTAATGACGACAAAAACAATGATAAGTATAGTTATCATTGTTATCAAGTTATCAAGAACTAAATATACAACATGCTACTATTAGTCTTGGTATAAACAATTTAACTAGATGTAATATGATCAATATCTCAGTAACAGAAAAAGAAAACTGACTGCTGTAAATAGATCTTATTTAAGCAGAAAAACATTGCCACAAAATTTGCTATTGGCTATTTGGTAAATTACACATTGCAGAAAGATACTGCTGTTCTTCTATGATTAATTCTTTCAAGACGGTGGAACCTTTCATACTTCATATCCAAAGGCACTAACCCTGGATCTATTTCTAATATGTCTATAACAGCTGTGTTAATTTATGTATACCAGCAGCAGACAGCGACATTTGTACCTGATGCTCCAACTCAATCCTCAAAGGAAGCAACGCATCTGTGGTCGACCTTCGTGAAGACTCCAATCCAATCTAGGTTTATTATGTTAATTGGGGCCAGCAGTCACTAGTTACTTACCATCAGGTTGAATTCATGTTCATCTACTATTTCTATAGAATAAAAAATAACATCTACGGAAGGAGAATGGTGTCCTTCAGGGCCACAATATAGCGTAGGTACAACACAATAAACCTTTCTATCAATCAAACCCACACATTATATTTGCTTACTCATTATGACTGTCTAAGTCTGGCCTTGAACTTTAATAACACTAAACTCTAGGCATGCATTAGGTACTGTAAATACAACTAGTAATAAGAGTACACATTTCACCATCAATTTCTCAAATTATCTTTTCGTTTCGAAAATCCTTTATTTTTTCTTTGTAATGGATGTGTGATTCAAATTGATCACGTCATGTGACAAACATCGATAAATCTGCGTAATTTTATTCACGAATAACATAACATGAATAACAATAACAACACAATGTTTAACTAAATCAGTAGCGAATATCACCCGCGAATAATCTTATCACTTATCATATAACTGTCATGGGCAATTCAAAAGCCTAAACAAATACATTATTAAACAAATAGATATCGACAAACAATGCACGTCACTACGGCCGCGATTCACTAAGATTGCGTAGAGTACAAATTACATGCTTCGTATCAGTTAAACATTTACGACAGTCGACAGCGAACGCTTACAACGTAATTAAATATCGATTAATAAAAAAATAAGTGTATTTTTTTTCGGAAAAATAAAATCGTTTGAAACAAAAGAACAATAGTGCTGTGTTGTGTATCGACTGCAAAGGTAATTATATCGATGTTTTAATTGGGTCGGCTTTGTTTTAGTGATTTATTATTCGTAATTGTTAATTTCCGTGCATGTCGGTTTGTTTTGGCTTCCATTTTACTGTATCTGCGATTTATTTTAGTTGGTTTTGAAAATTAAGTCCAAAGGTATGTATTCTGATCGTAATTAATTTATGAATTAAAACAATGGTTTTATTTTAAACAATCACTGATACTATTTTATAACGACCGATATGTTACGAATGTAACGAAGTAAAAAGTATAAATCAAATTATTATTTGATTACTACGAATAATTATGGAAGATAGGTACCAAGTCTAATATGCAAATATTTAAAAAATTTAATTAAACTCTGCTGTTTTAATTGTTTTTCATTCGGAAGCCAATTTATACACAATTCATTTATTATAAGTCGCTGTAACGTATAGTTAAAATATTTGGGCAGCCTAGACTTTAACGTCAGAGATCTATGCCTATGAGTGGGTTAGTAAAAGGTCAATAAATGAAAGTTAAACCTGACAATAAATAATAATAAGACAGTTCAATAAATTGGCAAATTATGACTTAAATTTCCCGTCATTATTTTTAATGTATATAACATATTCTAGTCCCTAATTCATAAATAAAATAATAATAGGTTAACAAGAAACTGGTATAAAAATTAACAAATTTTCGATAATATTTTTACTCGAATTTTGACGCTGGACGTATGAAATACAATGAAGATTTTATAAATATCTAACAGATGCTATTTAAAAGAGCCTATTAGTATTTAGAACGGATACAAATCAGATGACCTAGGCATTACAAAGAAATAACTGACGATTAGTAAAAACAATATCCTGGTTCTTTTACCACTTTTTAACAGAAAACGATTCTTTATTCACCTCCCTTTGTTATGGAAGCTTTGTTTAAATAAATTGTTTTTAGACACATTGTTTAGAATTTTCATAAATAATACCTACCTACTTTAGCAATACTGATTCAATCGTTGCGTTGTGGAGAGGATGTACCGCTCTCCTACCGGCTAAAACCCCACGGTGTACCTCTGGGCGCCCTTTGTCGGGACTAAAGCACTCGTCCGCCGTCCCGACGGCGTATGCCCGCTTCCGCGTCCATCTCTGGTTTGGATGGAGCTGGAAGGGAGTCATACCTATCCCAGGCAGATTTACTCAGTCCTCAGGGGTAGCAACGCTTGTGGTCAACATTAGATAGGACTGTGATCTTATCTGGGGTTGATCACTGAACTCCATGGGCGCCAGAGCCACTTTCCGTATGATGGACTGCTCAAAAAATCAAAAAAATAAAAAATCTTTTATTCAAAATAAATCCTTTACAGAATTCTTTTTCACCATCAATCAAACTACCACCCCTTCGCAAGGTATTTAGCTATGGAGAAGAAGCGGTGAAAGAAACTCCATAAAACACATCTTTTAAAAAAAGCTTCATATACAATTTTAACTTATGCTAATAGAGCATGTGTAGCTAGAGCTACCTTCATCAGACACAGTTTTGTCGATCAAGTAATCACTTGTTTTGTAGTACCCTTTTTCACACATTTGTTAATGACCAGTTTAAACTTTCTTTCTGTGAGATTCATTATATGGTGCGCTATTTCATTGTAGTTGCGAATGCAGTCCCAGAAAGGGTTTCTCGTTTGCTATATCCAAATCATAAAAAACTTAAAAACCAATTGATAATTACCAAACGTCCACCTGATGGTAAGTGGCCACTGTCACCCATGGACATTAACAAACAACCCTGATAATAATACCTCTAATCTGGTCTTACCTGACCACATACGCGTGACCAGTGAGGGCTAAATTGAAACGCCTCGAAAGCCTCTCTCACCTCACCCTTCAAACCAGAACAGCCAGTACTTATGATGGTTTCTTCGGAGTCGGACCACATCATCTTTTAAAAGCAGATCAATGGTAGAACGCCATTAGTATGCGAACGCGAATCCAGGCCTCTCTAAAATTTGTGGTCACAGCCTCCCGCGAATAATAATTAAACTTGAAGACAAAATATAGGTGCCCAAGTGTAGGTACATTTTTTTGCCTGTCCACCTTATAGTAAGTGGCCACTGCAGCTCTTAAATATCTGTAATTAATCCTAGATAAGATCACAGTCCTTCCTGAGGTCAGCCACAGACGCGTTGCGACCCCTGAGGACTAAGTTGGAACGCCTCGAATAAGTATTAATCCCTTACCAAACCCTTTAAACTAGAAAACAACAGCGCTTAACACTGCTGTTATAAGGCTGAAATAGGTGTGGCGGTGGTGCCGCCGGAGGCGAACCACAAACGATCACCTTTGGAACGTTTTTTTAAAGAACTAGTTACTGTCTAATTACTCATTAATACAAATTAGTATATCTTTCAGTAAATAAAATAATTAGCCTGAAGTGTGATCAACTCTAGATACTTCGTGTTCAAAATCAAAATACTTCAAGGTAGATTTTGTACACAAATATTTTTTAATGTCAATAACCTATTATCAATCGATTGGTGCGATCTATAAAAATACCAAACGTAACTTTCGGAGTTTACTATATTTAGGACTAGCTGATCCCCGCGATTTCACCCGTGTTAAAGAAATAAAAAGGTATAAATTAATATCTGCCTTATAGCAATTGAGACTAACGCCGGCGGCGACAGCCGCATGCACGTGGGACCGCGCTAGTGCTTTTTAGAAAAATTAAAGTAGCCTAAGTTACGCCTTAGACCTTCAGTGATCTTCCAGTGAAAGTCACGTCAAAATCGGTCCAGCCGTTTAGAAGATTACTTCAGCCAAACAGACAGACAAAAAAATATAATTGTATGTAAATATAAGTGTATACTTTCATATACATTTAATTAAAAGTTGTTATTTTGATAATAATATGTAGTGTCTGTTCATAAGAACAGACACTACAATTTTATATATTTTTATACATGTAGGTATAGATTTAATTCGTATGAATGTAAAGATAAAAAATTAGGTCCAGAAGTCGAACTCAAAACGCCATTTTGGAATGGATAGCGGCTGATGAATGGTATCACTAACTACAATAAGTATCTTGACTATACTCATACATTATCACGTAAGACAAATGTCAAATTAACATTCATAAACTATTAATTATTCTCACTTCTTAGTAGCCACTTGTGCTTATATTGTACTTATAAAATAGTCATAACAGATGTTTTTGGAATAATTGTATATGTTTACTTTATTTACATTTTAAATATACTTTAAAAATTGCCAATAATACGTGAAATATACTTTCATTCATATAATTTCTACGTTATCACGATATTAATTACAGAAATTACCGTTTGTAAAGATTATATTAAATTTTTTATTCGTAGTTTGTACCATAATATTTTTCGAACAATAGGTTAAAATTCATGCATTCGATAAACATTACCCTCCATCTGACGCAATCGAAAAAACCGAGCAAATATCTTGATGAAAAAAAACTGATCGGTATTTTCCTCCGGTGCGGTAAGTTAACGGTATTTCGTTACCGTTAAAGCTACCTTATAATAAGTATTAGCTGTAGGCGTTTGAAGCGACAGTATAAAGAGCGGAAAATTCGCAATCAAGGAATTCTAAATTCTTTGATTTTGGTAACAGAATTTCAAAATTATTACAAACAAATATTTTTAAGTCTCCTTTGAATAAATTTAAAGCAAGTGATAATAATTTAAAGGTGGTAGAACCCTTTGCGGTTCGACATCGGCGGCACCACCGCCACACCTATTTCTGCCTTATAATAACAGTGTTAAGCGCTGCTGTATTCTTGTCTGGTGGCTGTCGCCGACCTGTGGTCGCAGCCACCAGAGAATAGGAATCTGACAAAGAAAAAAGGTACTCAGATCACCTAGACTAGTCTACTGTGTGTATAAACTTCACGCGTTTCTGCTGGCAAAATAACGGCAAAAAGATTATAAGGTGCATATTTTAAACCTCTAAAAATGTGTAACCCCCTAAAAACCCGTAAACACAATGGCCGGTACATTTAACGCCTTCAAAATGTTTACCCCCAAAAAGATCCCTCAGCGAAATAGGCGGCAGTGGCCAATTATCACCATATATATACAGCCTACAGCTAATACTTATTATAAGGTAGCTTTAACGGTAACGAA
>DWNY01002534.1:0-10947 GCA_018250635.1 Telegonus apastus | reverse complement strand
ACTAATAATGAAGTTTTAAATAAAAACGTAGGTATTATCTATTGCATTTTTGTCTTTTTATCGTCGTTATCAATTTTGTATAGTGCAGTCTACTGCAGTTGTATCAACTGTGTAGTTATCCCGAACAAAGTGTCTTTATTCCTATCTACGCGTACAAAAAAGTCATATTATTCCGTTTCAGTGAATCCCGTTAGTCTTATCTAGCATCTCTGGTTCCAGGTGTGCTGTATAAACAAAATCCTGATGATCTAGCCGGGCGGTTGATTTACTGCCGGGCGCTCGGTACACACGCGGTATCTCGCCGTCATCGCACCGCACGTCGGCCGCAGCGATAACGCTGGTACGTGCGACTGATATTTCGCTTTTTGTGGGAATAAAATAGTTTTCTATTGTCTTGAATTAGCGCTGTATAAACAGAACGGGCCGGAAACTGCGTCCCGCTGCGTGGTTTCCGAAGGGCCTAGCGGGTAATGCAATATCAATTCCACCGTTCACTGCAACTATGACCGACCTACGTTTATTTTAGCACACTTACTTTACACCTATTTAACTTAATAACAGCAGGGTTAAACGGTGCTCGTTTGATGTGCAGTAAGGGAGACATACTTTATCCGAGGCGTTCCATCTTAGTCCTCAGGTGTAGCGACGCAATTTTTGGCGTACCAAGCTAAGACTCATATCTTATCTGGGATTGATTACAAGGGTCAATGGGCAGCAGTGGCTATTTACCATTACGTGAACTATACAAATAAATAAAATTTAAGTTTCTGTTTGTAATATTAAAACAACAACTTTTTACTAAATGTAAATAAAAATATACACGGTACCTATACCTAACAAAAATACAATTATATTTTTTTTGTTTGTCTGTATGTATAGCAGAGGTAATCTTCACAACGGCAGGATCAATTTTGATCCGACATTCACTGGAAGATTGCTTATGGTATAAGGCGTAACTTAGGCTACCTTAATTTTTGAACGTCTTGGAATTGGCCAGTGTTAATATCTGTTATTATGATAATATTATAATATACCCGATATTAGAGTCGTGTATTACTTATGTTTAACTTCTGTAACGTAGCCTTTTTACTTCTGTAACGCGGGTGAAATCGCGGCGACCAGCCAGTATTCAATATTTTGATTCGTTAGGATAGGATTTCAGCAGCATTAATTGGTACGAAGTGTCCGACGCTGAAAGTTATACAGGAACTTTTTATACAGGAGTTTTAACTGACAGTTTGATGCTGGCGCGAACAGGGCCTTGCTCTCGTGTATTTATTATATATAATAGGTGTCGGGTTTAATGATTGCTATTTTTATTCAGTTTTAATCTGGTAGATAAAACAAAAACTCGCATGAATTGTCTACTTGATCGCAATGGAGAGGATATTATTGTATGCAATGGTTTATAAACAATTTATTTTGGAATACTACGATAAAGGGTAACTTTTAGCGTTAGTGTATTTTTGTTAAAGATGTAACAACCGAGCATGTAGCTCTTGCTTATAATTATATATGTATAGCTTGGGATAAGTTTAATAACTCTTGAGCAAATGTTAGGTATTTTTTTACGAAAAATCGTTAGGGTAAGTCTTACTAACTCTACTTAGAGTTTACTGTGTACTCTAACTACTATCCGTCTTCTGACCTAGCTGTCTAAAGGTTCCTTGCTTCAATTTGTAAGCCAACAGTTTAAAGCAAGATAGTAAGATAGTTATGTAGATTAACATAACCTAAAAAACTAAATATAGGTAAATAGGCCGAAATTACTAACTTTCAACCTTGATCTTATCTGGGTTTATTACTTATACTTACCATCAGATTACTGAATTTTCGTTTGCTCCTCCTCCATATTATATAAAAGTTGCTACGTTTGTTTGATCATAAATTGTACAAATTGAGCGCAGTATTACAGTTCGTTTAACAGTTATCATTTCAAAAGGTCTAACGCAGAAAAACACCGTTACATGTATATTCAAATACATATCAGTCATACATAATGGTGAGTGTAAATAACGGACTACCAGTCTTACAGGAACAAAACCAGTCAGCGTCAGAATGTTACGTGATTGCTCCTTGTTCTTTTACAATTTATTAACAATAGCTCTCTATGTGTTGTCTATGGTGCAAGGCATAAACTAAAGCTTTTTTACTAAATTAAATCAATAGCGAATGAAAGTTGTATGTTGTGTACTATAGGTACTCCGTTCACCTTTAAATTTTGCGTTCAATGTTTCTATCCTGCAACTTTGGATGACGATAATTTGGTAACAAAAGATATTATTTAAAATAGCAAGTTTTTACGGTATCTACGCTGTAACTGACTTTAAAATTGAACTTTTTAATATGGGATAAAATACATTCTAAACAAAGTATAGTATAAGCATGAATTATGTAAAAAAATAATAATTTTACTTGTTAAGGTTAAATTGCCTTAAATATTAATAAATACAATTATCAAACTGATTTGAAATGTTAGGAAACACGTTAATATACGCAACACAAATATGTAAACTAATAACAAAATCTCTGTACGCATGCATTTAAAAATCATTTCAATTCATGTTCTGAAACATTAATAAGTAGGTAAACTCATCAAATTCTGGAAACAGTAAATTAGTTCTAACCTTGTAGACAAACATAAAGCCACGTTAAATAATAATAGCGTAAAGTTGATGAATTAAACCAATCGGCAGCATGAGATCTAAATCCAAGTGAATATCACAAATGAAGACGCGTCGAGACCGAGTTCGAACAAGTGGCGGCGCTACGGTCATTTATCAGCGGCGGACGAATATGACAGCCCGATGACGGGACATAAAGCTGCTGGATTCGGCATTGTATTGAATTGTCATTTTTGGGGTTCCGTAGCAAAATTGTTAAAATCGAACCCTATTACTGAGCTTTCGCTGTCTGCTTGTCCAGGGGTGTTTCTCTGGAATCGTAATAGATATAGATTGTGATCGTGGATCGTGCTAGAACGTGGTCGCTCTGTGGCCGACCTCAGATAGGACTGGGTGGCAGTAGCCACTTACCATCAGGTGGGCTGCATGAGCAGTTGCTATTTCCCTTCCATAACATAAAGAACAGATATTCAGTTACAATATCTGCTAAGTATGTATGTAATATGTTTATGTAAGTCCTATGATCGCTATAAGAATAAATACAAAAAATAATAAAAAGTTAACGGGATACTCATACAAGAAACCGATATTTTTCCGCAATTTTACATTATAGATAGATAACAAATACTATATAAAATTGTTGAAAATTCGATGGTACGGAATCATTCAAGCGTGAGTTCGGCTCGCAGTTGGCCAATTATTGTTGGCTGACTTTCATAAATCACGTCTAAGTTTAGGTGAAGAAAGGGCGGGGGTCGGTGTCATAAACTTTGAGATCAGACAAAATTAATGTTACGATAAGTAGTTACATGCGATGTCAATATTTATACTTATTGCAATAAAATACGCAGGTGTGCAATTGTTTTAATTAAGTAAGTAGTTTTAATATGATGTATAATGAGGTTAGTATTGAAAATTTAGAGGTGTCGAGTCCGGACACATCCCGATTATGCGCTAGTGCTATAGATATATAATCAATTTCGATTGATTATATAAAAAATACAATAAACACGAGCAACGCATGTTTACTTTGATGCGCATTTTTGTTGTAAATATTTTTTATCTTGTCTATAAATACATATTTGTATATAATATGTAAGAAGACTCGTAGACCGGACTATTTATCGTTGTATTTATAATAATTCATATCTAGTGTCTCATATGTCTATGGTAAACCTCTCTTTGAACTCTCAATTGAAACATCAAGAAGCGGAAAGTTTGATGCGGAGTTATCGACAGAATTCCAGTTATAATAACCACATTTCAAGTATTTCTTTTAGTTGAAGTAATTGATAATCAATGACATAATTCATTCCTATGAAATTGACAAAATGAAGTACGGTCTGCCTTTAGTCATTTATAATTCATTAAAAATAGTACACCACCATGTTGACTAATTTAAGTATTTTCGAAGTTTTTACAAAATTAAAAGAGCCCTTTCATTTTATCTAGGCAGTTTAATAACGTATTATTTTATATACAATAAGTACCTTAATTAATATTATTTTTCAAAATTAGTTCAATTTTATTCATTTTCATGCTATAGTCCTATGAACATGAACGAAAACCAATAAATATGCAGGTACCTAATTGGGATAATTACCTCAGAGTTATTTGATTGACATAGCGACATTTCATGCTATTTTTCAGCTACAGACATATTTTTCTATAAAACATTTTAACAAATACAACCTGAATCTGCGCGGCTATATTGTGGTAAATCAAATACGTTTTTTTAACTCATAATAGACTTATCTTTCGCTGTCATCGTAAGTTAAGTGAAAAGCAACCCGAGTTAGGATGTAGCGCGCTTGTCAGAAGAAAACTATTCACTTTTTTCTTGAACAATTCTAGAGTTGTTATATGCATACGTTCATGCATTTATATAGGAATAATATTTGTTAAGTTAGGATAAAACTACTTCGCAACAATACGCTTACCAATATGTATGATGGTGTATATTTTAATACAGTGTTAACCGTCCTCCCTCCCTCAAAGGAAAAGTTGAATATAAAATATACACCCCCACATACACATACCACATATACACATACAACCACGTGCTTCGCTCCAAAATGAAGCATCATTAGGGTATGTCGACTCTACGATGGTTAGTCGTTAAGCATAGCAGAAGCTCATATAAATTGTTTTGATACAATTATACGCAAACAATGTAGCTCCTTGATACACAGTGTCCGGGAGAGCTCCAACAGCATCCTGAGCATGATTAGTAATAGGCTTGGTTGTATTTATATGTTACATTGTAGTTTACTACACATAATTTTTTCTAAATAATATTTCACAAAATAAGTCATGTTACTTGATTAAATGAATAATTAATGAATGAATAGCATGGATTTCCGTAAAGTAACGCCTGATATTATTACGTAATAGTATTTTGTCCGCCACGCTACGCGTCTGCTACGTGCGGTGTCTGTAGATAATGATATGAAAGCAGCGCTAGATGTGAACACGTCAAACCTGTGTGTTTCGATAAAGTATATTTAATGACATTTCGGGCAATGCGAACATCTGTTTCCGTTATTGTCACATTCCTGTCAGTTACGGGAAATATTTCGACACTCAATAGCCTATTAAGCGTAATATTATAAAATATTTGTCGAATTCAAAAAATATATCAATTTATAATGTGCACGTATATTTGTAGCTTAAGCGATTGCTCTTCCAAGAATTAATTAAACGTTACAAAATACGATATGAGTGCAAGTAATTAAAGAAAATTGAACAGGTATTTTTAGTAACTAGGATATTTTATGGGATAGTTGGTCGTTCAGAGCTTTTTAATTATAAAGCAATTTTAACATTACTCAAGAATTTTATAAATGATAACAACCTGCAGTACTCCAGGATGTTCATGTTTAGCACATACTTTGGACATGCCAAAACGTATTATAGAATATGCAAAAAACCTGACCGGACTGATTTCTAAATTAAGTACATAGTTATATGTTCAATTGGATAAATACCTTCCGAAAAAAAATGTTAAAAAACGGATGATTTGTTTTTTTTACAATAAACTATTTTCGTTTGATATCTAATATTTCTAACATCCATAGTGATGTTATCTACGTGTACTACGATAGAGCGGTGTAGAGCGCGTGCACTTCCAGTGTTCGCGCGGTCATCCTCCGCCAGATTTAATGATAATCGTTATTGATGATTGCGAGTAGATATCTAACGTTTTTATTGCTCCCGGGTATTGTGGTCCAAATGAATTTTCAAGTAGCATAATACATTAATATTAGAATGATCTAATATTGTTTTTTTTTTAAGATTTAAAGTACTTACACTACGCAATATTAAAGTTGTACAAACTACATATCGCTTTCCGATATTTTTATCAAAATATAATAGAGTTTGATACACAAAAGTTACTGATTTCTAGCCTGCCTTTATAATGATACAAGATATTTTTTATATAATAAAGAAATATTAAAGGCAAACGTGAATAGGTCAACAAAGAAAATTCCAATAAAAAAGCAATATCGAATTTCCTATAAACAATATTTCTAGTAAATTCAGCGGAATCCTATTAGCAACATCTTCGAAGTCTCTCTAATCGCTTCTTCTTATAAATTCAGCCATCGGAATACCTTAAACAATATATGCCAACTCACCGCGGTTTCGGTCGGCGGCTATTCTGTACGAGTTGCATTCTTTGCTGTATAAAAGAGTTAACGTGTTAGTTAGTTTGTTGATTGAGCGATTCATTCTCGCATGACGTCAGGAATTTGTAGATAATGGTGGTAGCCATGCTTTGATGCTGGTGCCTGACGGGAAGTGCTCCTCAATAGAATTTGTCGAGAAGTGTGGGACGAGCTTAAGCTATTTTATCATGACTGATTTGATGTGAAATTAAGCGCTGCGTTCTAGAAGGGTATGGTGAGGCGGAACTGACTCTCTTGCTTGTTTTACCCGTGTGCCACAAAACAATCGCTACTAGTGTAATTTTAGCGTACTTATACGATATTCTTATAAGTGATGGATAAATAGAAGATGATCAGATCAAGGATCTGTTTAGTGTGGTAATGGATGACCAAGCGTTCTCGTCTGTAGCACACCTGCGTAACACATCCAGGGCAAACACGATCTTTGGCAATGAAGATAAAGATTTATTTTAAAGGTGCTAGAACCTGAGGCACCACCGCCACACGTTTTTCTGCCTTATAATAGTAGTGTTAAATGGCGCTGTGTTCTGGTTTAAGGGAGATATACTTATTTGAAGCGTTCCAACTTAGTCCTCGGGTAGCAACGCGTCTGTGGGCGACCTCAGGTAGGACTGTAATCTAATTTAGGGTTAATTACAGATGTCAATAGGCGGCAGTTGCCACTTACCATTAGATGGGCTGCGTACTCGTTTGCTATTTCCATAATTAATAAAAAAGACGCGACATGAAGAGACATAATAAATAAGATTTTTTCCAACCTTTTTTATATTTATATGTTTAATTTTTTTATTTGTTAATTCCCTTCACAGTGAAATAACATGAATTTATTATTTTGATGTCTTGGTAATAACTGAATTAATTATTCATGAAGGTTAAAATCCTTACAAGGTCTAGTAGTATTTTAAATGTAACAATTATTATAATTATAACATTATAAATACATATACTAGGTTATGATAAATCAATATAATATTACCGCCTTCTAGGTTCAAAGGTTTATTTATGTGAATACCCAAAACACCATTTTGCAAACTTTGTCTGCCTAGTGCCCAACTGGTAAGCAATATAGGATAACTTGAGTAATACAGATAGAAATTAATTACATCTGTTTTGATTTAATTTCGGATGCAGGTACGTAGTTCCCATAAATTTATTTTCTGTCTCATAACAAAAGCGTGAGGCGCTGTTCAGATCCGACTTGAATGGTGTGATAAGGGAGAGATACCTATTTCAGTCGCATACTTAGACAGACTTAAAGTGGGTCCGACCTGGGGTTGATTATTATACATTATTATGTATTTAAGAGTCAGTGGCCATTGACTATCGGGTGAACCATATGTTTGTTGCTACATGTAAACAACAAAAAATCATCTTAAAAAAACACCGAGTAAGGGTGTCACAAATTAATAAAATATAATTAATAAAGAATTACTCAATTGCGGTCTATCCATAAATCGTTATGTTTACAAGAATCTAGATGAAAGCAAAAGTGGAATCAGACATATGAACTTCCCGTTGCAATCAATCAAAAATATACTGTGAATAACGATGCGGCGACCCTCGCGCCGCTTAATGAATTATTAACCACAATTCCTCTAATTTATTCACATAAATCCCCATACGCCGTACACGGTACAAAATAAAGTCGAAAGTAGAGAAGCAATTCACTCGTCGAGTGCATATATTTCTCAAACCGAAATTCCCTGTGAAGGAAACTAAATCCCCAGTTTACCGTTTAGCTTCTTAATGGCACATTTTTTCCTAAAGCGAATATATCATAAATAATGATACGTAACACCCAGCCTTTGGAGTAAACGGTACAAAGGTGGAACTACGATTTTTAATAAACGTACCAGTATACACTCGTACTAATGTATCTCGATTAAGCAATTTATACATAGTTTAGTTGACAAATTTATGACGCAGCAGGCAAAACCAATTAAAATACATATGATTACTAGGTACCTACTTGATTAAGAAAATTAACATTAAAATTAACTCATATATCAAAAAGCCCGCAAGCGCTGTTTATATAATTATCAGTTTTATAATTAAACCAAAGGCAAGAAATGCACATTAGATGCATATTTTTAGCGTACTTTTATTTGCTAGGTATGTTTGTAACGGAAACTTTGAACATGATTTTGACTGCTTTGAAACGTCGGATTAATTTGAAATTGGCATACATATCAAGGACCGATGAAAATGCAATAATGTGATAAAATAAAAAAAAAAAAAACACACTTTTGTTATAAAACGAACTAAAATAAAAAATATATATATTATTGTAAAAAAACCATGTGTGTTTTGTGAGATATCAAAATGATAATCCTTCTATCCTTCTTATATCTGTCTGTATCTTATATCTGTGTGTATTGACACTATGCACCCCATTCTTTTTTATATTTACCTTTTAGTTACTTTTTTCACAAAAGCGTTTTTTTAGATATTTTTAACTCTTATTTATATTAAAACTTATAAGTGTCATAAGTGAAAATAAACGAATCGCTAACGACGTTTAGTTCAATCATAATTATAAGTTGAAATTCCTTATTCAAAAGATCCTATTCGAAAAACGTCTCTTTCGCAAGAGATCCTATGACCTGCAATTTCTCCACCGAGACAATACGAATGCAACTCGATTCTAACTCGCGTCACACACACCGTCGGTAGGGGTGCGCGGGCCGTCCTTTGTAACCCGAGACATCGCTCGCGCCGAGGCGCCGTCGCTGCGACTTCGGTCATGCGCGACAACGCAAAAACACGACACATCCTCAAAATAATCCTTCATATTTTTTTTTCATTTTCTCGCATTATGAACCTAGCTTCGTGAATGATGATTTAGCGGGCCGGTTCTGACGGTTCCGACGTGGACTTTTTGTGAGTCTACTAGCAGCGCCGCGGCAACGAGGTCATTTTGCCCTCGAGTATATTGTTTTAAGGTTATTTTTTATATTTCGTAAGTGTGTATAAATAAAAGAATTTCGAATTAATTTCATTGAATAGGATTACCATAATACAAGTATACCTGAAAATAAGTGTTATCGAAAATAGATCCTTTTTGGGGTGCCATTTATCAGCGATGTGTGAGTGAGTACCTATCGATGTGTGTCAAATGCAACAATATTACTTGATTTTCATTGTATTGATTAGCGCCATTTAGTTTTTATAGGAAAGGATAGGAGATAAGAATCCGCGACTGGAGTAGATATGGCATTATTGCCCAACGGTCAGAGTTTAGTTGCTTAGCTCCGACGTCGCGTACTCCTTAGTTACCTCGTACATCTCTGTCACGAATGCTCCCTTAGAGTGGTGCCCTCCCTTTTATTACTCGATGATTTGCGTGGGGGAACATTTATTATACTCGCACTTGTTTAACCATGTTAAATAATCAATTTATATTTCGGGTTTATTCTTATATGAATGAGAAGGTGGTCACTGCCGCCCATTGACATCCGTAACTTTTTTATGGTATGGAAGTAGCAAACTACCATGCCGCCCACCTGACGGTAAGTGGCAAGATGGTCACTGCCATCCATGGAAATCAGACATTTGTAATCAACGATCCAGATATCATGTCAGTCCTACCTGGGGTCGGCCACAGAGGCGTCGCTACCCTTGAGAATTAAGTTGGAACGCCTCGAATAAGTATGTCTCCCTTACCACACCCTTCAAACCAGAACACAGCAGCACTTAACATTGCCGTTTTAAGGCAGAAATAGATGTTGCGGTATTGTCGCTGGAATCGAACCATAAAAAGTGGTAGAACCCTTCAATATAATTGCGTAATGAACTTCATATGGAACGGGGTTCTATGAAATAACAGTTACGGATGCGTCCTTACTACTCTCAATCATCAAGATAGTCGCCTCTTTTCAAGTGAGCCAGCAAACTTAGGTAGGTCTTCTACTCTTCCAACAAAACATAACAAGTTCTCGCTAAAACCACATATTTTATAATATGGAAGTATTAAAAGAGCAATCAACCCACCTGGTGGTATGTAGTCAATGTCGCCCATGGACATTTGTAATGAAACCTAGATAATATCTGATTCTTACCTGAGGTTGGCCACAAATGCGTTGCTACCCTTGAGGACTAGATTACATGTTTCCCTTAGCACACCTTTCAAACCAGAACACAGCGGCGCTTATAATTGCTGATGCTGGCATAACACAGACGGGCTTCTAAAGTTGAATTGCAAAGGGTTATGCCACCTTCAAAACTACACTATTTTGTTTAAACTTTCTGTGTATATATATGGTACCTACCGTACTTGTTACCAAGGTATCTCTAGCGACACAAATGATTTACTTATAAGCCATATTACGGCCTCAGTTTAGCTGTGTAATGACCAAATTTTAATTGTTTGAATTATAGCAGGAATTACGCATTTTCTAAACAAAAACTTCATAAATGATAATGCAAACAGGTAGCGGTAATTGCTTGATAAGGAAGTAATTAGTGTATTTATTTATCTACAATATTAATTATAGCACCTGTACCTACGTGTTGTTAATAATATTATTATGAATTAAAAACGAAATATATAATATTTCCTAATATTATCATAATTATAATTTTAATATTACTCGTTTAACTTTATTTAATAAAATTAGTCTTACATTATTCTCGCT
>DWNY01002533.1:0-10947 GCA_018250635.1 Telegonus apastus | reverse complement strand
AAAGAAAAACGAACTAGACGCAGGATATATAGATTAATCTATCACTAGTACTTGTCTACGGTTTCACCCCGCCACCGCAGTTTCGCCGTGACCACGATCCATGTAACTGGGTAGAAATATCGGCAAAATTAAGAAACGTATTGTGAGTACCCGTTATATCTTAAATATTAAAATATATCAATTCCGCGATAATATTAGTCTAAAATCATATGAAGTAATCTTCTAAACAGCTGGACCGATTTTGACGGGACTTTCACTAGAAGGTAGCTGAAGGTCTAAGGCTTAACTTAGGCTACTTGAATTTTAGAAAAATGCATTAGCGTGAACACTACGCGCATGCGGCCGCCGTTGCGGGCATTAATGTCAGTTTCTATTAGACATATATTAATGTATGCCTTTCTAGTTCTTTAACGCGGGTGAAAATGTGGGGATGAGCTAGAACTACATAAGAATGAGGATAGAGATACATTTATGCAATATTTTGTTACAGGTAACAAAAGGTGAAACATTGACATAATATATGGTGTAACTGACTAGATCAGTTATAAAAAGACTCAATATGGACTCCGCTGTAGTGCATAGTGAAGTTTAGACAGTGCTAGCCGATGTAATATAAGTAATATAGTGCATTATTTGGGTATTCATAAGTTTAAAGGTGGCACGCTAATATGGTTTTAGAAAACTTGCGAATTCTGATTTGCAAGGTGCAGGAATAGAACAGCCTTTTTTATAATATGGTGGTAGTTAACCAGCATGCAGGCCACCTGATGGTGAATGGCCACTACTGCCCATGCACATCTGGAATCAACTCTGTTGCTACGGCTAAGGACTGAGTTGGAACACCTCTCATAAGTACTACCATAAGTTTCAAAGTGAAACAGCAGTTGATACTGTTGTTTAACAACAATGACACTAGCAGTGTTAAGAGCTGCTCTGTTCTGGTTGGTGGTGTGGTAATACTTATTCGAGGAGTTCCAACTTAATCTTCAGGGGTAGCAATGTATCTGTGGCCGACTTTTAGTGGGACTGTGATCTTGTCTGGGGTTGATTACAGACGTCTATGGGCAGCAGTGGCCATTTACTATCAAGTTGGCTGCATGCTCGTTTGCTACTTCCATTTAAAAAAAAATAGTAGCATTGGTGTCACCGCAGAACGACATAGGGTTCTACCATCTTTAAACTAGTCTCTGGGGAAGTTATCCATTCGAATTACTGTTGCCTATGTCCAGTAGTGTTAGCAGTAGATAGTAGTTAGACCTCTTTATATAGGGTTGGCTTAATGGCAGTAAAACTCTCTGTGGTTGGACTCCATGTCATTTTACTGTTATATTAAAAATTAAGCAGAACTTGAAGTTATATGCAGCAATCCGAAATGTAAGCAGTTATTAATGTTAATAGGTATAACAATATTTGTTATAAATGTAGTGACTATTTATCAACTAAGAATCCCTAAATAATGTTATTTCTGCCATCAGATTGCAACACAAGCTTTTGTGTAGCTTCTCTCTTCATATGTAGTAAAATATATGTATAACATCATAGCTCATATTGCAATACATGTATATTAAATAAAAAATACTGATGTTTAGAAAACTATAACGATACTTAACACTTTTACTCATGTAAATTGTTATTTATTTGTCTGAAGAGACTGTATGGGTTTTATACAAATTATATTAATGTATGAAACTCATTGTCTTATTAAATACAGTTGGTGTTTGCTTATGATAAAGAATATTATAATGAATAAGTTGACTTATATACATTTTTAAATAATATAAATGAAGAAATATTTTGTTGTTTTTATTACACTTATGGAGATAATTAAATGGATAGTAATTGTTTGGCACACACGTCTGGATTAAGTCCAAAGTGATTGTATTACATATTGTTTATCAATAATTAGAGTAGAAAGGTTGCATATATCCATATGGTAGTCATAGAAGTATTAAACTCTTTCAAACATGACGGCGATTCCCTGTCCCCCGCCACAACTTGAAGCCGCAATGCCCCTCTTCAAGTTCCGCTGCCTAAAAAAAATTAAGCATATTATATTTTGCAAACATATATATTACGTTACATACCTACATTAATTCATTAAGCATTGCTAGGTTGTCTACATGATTTGCTACAAATACAACAACATTTGTAATTAACCTTGAGGTAAGGCTATTTTTCTATTTCGAACGAGTTACAGACATCCAGATACTATGTACTAAAGAACTAGAGACGACACTGCAAACCAGTGGTGTGTCCTGTTCGACTGCGGCGGATGTGCCGCACTCCACTGAGTCGCGTAGTGTACTTTTCAGTCTATGCCGGTGACATTTTACCTCTTTGCAGCAAATCAAGCGCTGCAGTTTTGAAGGATACGTTAGACGGTATTATTATTGTTTCAGCGCTTCAGCGAATTTTAGCTTAAAGTTACCAAAATGGAACACGATTATTGCTTCAAGTAACTTCATTAGTACTCTAGTATATAGTACCTCAAGTTACGGATTTGTCTATTTTGAACTTACCTTTTTATTTATTTATTTATGTTAGGGAAGTAGCAAACGAGCATGCAGCCCTCCTGATGGTAAGTGGCCACTGCCGCCCAAGGACATCTATAATCAACCCCAGATAAGATCACAGTCCTACCTTAGGTCAGCCACAGATAACGCCTTGAATCCTTATTTCTTCCTTCAATCTTTCAAACCAGAACAGAGCAGCGCTTAACACTGCTGTTATCAAGAAGAAATATGTGGCAGTGGTGCCGCCGGAGTCAAACTACAAAGGATTATACAACCTTCCAATATAAAAGTTACCTAAGTAAATGTACAAGATGCGTGGCCATCCGCGCACCAGTGGCCGACACTGGGTCGCCCACGGCCAGCGCTCCGCCACTAACGTTGACTTTACTGGAGTCCAAGCGAAGCTCTCTCATAGCGATGAGTATCTCTGCTGCAAATAACTCGTTTATCTGTAAAGCGTGTGTAAATATAGTGTTTTATAAATAACTTTTCAAAAGCAAGTGATATTCAAACCGAGTTTGTAAAGGAAATGTACATTTTATTATCATTTTGGATTTTTTCTAAATGTAGGTTTTATACAATGAAAAAGGCTTAAGTATTTAATTGTGTTATCAAATTGGCAATTCAATGAGACAAAATTATTCAGTGTGTTGAAAATGGCTGATTAAATAAGCATCTTTGTACCGAAACTCAAAAGGATAATTAATTCTTATAATCCTATACTTACCTACATTTAATAATTCGTTAAGTAAATACTTAATTTAGCCGTACCTCAAATAAATCTACATCTTCAATTTTCATCTTCAGATCGTGCAGTAATTTTCTAACAGCTTGGATGGCTCCAATTCCGGTGTCTTCGGGGCGCACCCCAACAGTTGCCCATCCCATAAATCGCGCTAGGGGTTGCAACCCTTTACCCAATGTCTCTTCGTCAGATAACAGCAAAGCTGCGGCGCCATCTGCCGGTCTCTGTGAACGCGATAAGTTGTTTTTATAGGCAATATAAATAATTTAAAATAAGTTCGTAATTCAGCATGAATAAGAATATACTCTATATTCAGATAATGAGCAGATGACCAATAGACCACCCAAAGGTACCCAAGGGTAGGATTATGTTATAAAACCATCTACTAAACCCCCTTACAAAAATTATGTCTGATGACTGTCCATTATTTTTTTTTAAATCTTAATAATACAATAGACTGAGAATTTCGTTAATAAACTCTAATAAATCAATATTATTAACAGAAAATAGTCGTATACTAACAGCAGAATTAACAGCAGTTACTATGCTTCCATTTTCGATGAGATTAGGCGCTTTACCAATATTTTCTGTATTTAAAGTTGGCTCAGTAACTTCATCTCTGTCCACCACAACATTGTGGCGCTTTAAAGTTACAGTCAAATTCGTTATCTCTTGTTTAAAAATGTTTGACTCATTAGCTGAAATAGAAATTGTTAATTATCAGTATTCTTTCTAATCGAAATTTATTTCAATACGCAACTTATCCTTTGCATGTTTATTTCAAATGAATGATTCATGGCAACACTATAAATGAGATTTGAAAACAATAAAATTATGGTTGAGAATCGGGAGACAGGAGAATCCAGCTTATTTGATCATGTTTCTTATACCTCCAAGAAGGAATAAACTATCTACTTACTTCAATGAATTATTTAAGGAGATTCTGTTTTCCCTCAAAAAATATGACATAAATGCCTACTCTATTTTATGAAACGAACTGTATTTTACAATGTCCGTTTTTTTAAAGTAAGTACCTACCTGTTTTCCATTTATTGTAGCTGTTCAGAGTAAAATTATCAGCGTCTTCTCTAGTAATTCTGTACTTCTCTGCTAACTTTTCAACCATTCTAGTCCTGGTCATACCTATGTAGCTATCAGGAAATTCGTTTTTTATGTGATCTTCTATCTGATATGCAGTACCAAGAGTTGTTCCGAAGCGAACGTTTCTGACCAGTAACGGCAAAGCAGTCATGACTTCCGTCCCTCCGGTTAGACATAATTTAGATGTTCCTAACGTTATGTCCTAAAAATGATAATAGCTTTTAAAAATAAACCAGTGGAAATTATTAATGTTAATAAAAGATATATGAAACTAAACAGGGTCAGTCAAATTATTTATTACATGGTAAATTCTTCTTATTCTGAATCACGCTATCGATGTTTCCGTAGCATCGCTCGTTTACGTACCGGTAAGCTCCGAAATTATGTATACGAAAAATTTAATATAAGTTTTTCAAAATTCCAAAGTTATGAAATGGGCTGACTTGATTTTTAAACAAAAATATATTTACCACAGCACTAGTAATGATCGCCTGTAATCCAGTGCCACAAGCTTTGTTCACACCTAACGCCGGCTTTTCTAATGGAACACCTGAGTAAATACCGCAATATCGCGGTGTTTTACCACCATCACACTGACTTAACTGAGAATAAATAAATAAGTTAATGAAATATATGAGAAACATTGTTTATAATCATATAATATTACATATTTATTTAAAAATACATACAAAATTGATATTTCCAACTATAGTGCAGTCCACAGATGTTGGATCAACATTGGTTGAACGCATCGCATCCTTTGCCGCGGCAGCGAAAGCGTATGACGCTGGTAACTCCCGCAATGACCCGCCAAATTTACAAAATGGCGTCCGTTTCGCACCAATTACAAATACTCCTACAACATTAAAATATATTGAGTAAACAAATTAAATCGTGCTTATTTCTATTTAACATAAATATACGAGTGCATAAAAGTTAACTATAAATTCAAATGTATGAGGCAGGCATCAATTATAATAGATCGCAATAAATATCGTCAGTCTTAAGAGTTTTATGGATATGAATAGATAATAAGTTTATTGACACTTACGATAAGATAATGATTTATAAAATAGGTTCCTACCAAAGTTCTATAAAGTATGTTTTATTACAAACCTTTTGAGGTAAGCGCCATGGATACCGGTGAGAGTGATAACGATTTGATAAAAAAAATCCTTTAGTTCTAACCTCAAACCCACTGGCGGTTATCACTCCCGCTACTAAAATGAGATAAAAATATTTTTTACATCTTTATTATCATTATCATAACATTGACATATAGATTTAGCTTTTGTTTTTAATTCATTTAACCATTGCGTAGGGAAAGGAAAAATGAAATGAGAAGGAAGGTACCTACTCAGTTTATTTTTCTGTTAGATAGGTCTTGTGTCAATAAAGATTGTAATTCATAAAGGCAGATTGTGTATTTGTGTGTTGCTCACATATTATAGAAGATAAATGAGAACTAAATAGAATTGCCGTCATTTAAATATATATCTACTAAACAAGTTTATATTACCTACTTGTTTCTTTAGATATTTATTTACCTACTACTTTAAACTTGACCAAGTTTTGTAGCGTTAACTATTATAACTATTTATATTTCCATATTTCATGTGTATTATAGAGTTTACTATGAAAAATAAAACACGGCATCGATTAACAAAGTAGGTAAAGATTTATTTCATAAAAAATATAATAGGTATGTATATACAATTTTCCTTTCAACATAACAGTTTATTTCTTAGACTGTTTCCAAAAGAAGCGCGATTCCCTGACCCCCTCCAATACAAGCTGATCCAATACCTCTCTTCAAGCCACGTCGTCTGAAAACAATAGAATTAAAACTTTATTTAAAATATGTTGTGATTAAGAATATCACTGCCTTCTTCCGCCTATGTGAGTTCTTTAAGAATCAAATTCGGACATAAATTGTTAGAATTCTTCTAGAAAAGGTCTTTAATGCATGGACTCGAACAACTAAGGTATTTTCCAGTTAGTGAAGATTTCTTCGCCAGATGACGTAACACCAAAGCATCAACTGAATTTCTTGTAAGCTTGAAATAAGAAAAAAATAAGTTTTTTGATACCTCAATTCGTGTGCCAGATGTGCGGTAATCCTGGCCCCAGAAGCTCCGACGGGGTGCCCGAGAGCCACTGCGCCGCCGTTGACATTCAGTTTGCTCTGGTCGAGTCCCAGTTCCTTTATGCATGCCAAGGTTTGTGCTGCGAATGCTTCGTTGATCTGATAGTTTCCAGAAATTATATCATAAGTAATTTTATCATTTATGAATTTTAAACACCAAAGATCTTGCACATTATAAGCAAACAAATCATATTTACCTCGACTAAATCGATGTCTTTGAGCGTCATTTTAGTGGCAGCGAGTAAGTTTTTAATAGCTGGTACTGGACCAATGCCCATAATGCTGGGGTCAACACCCACGAAGGACCAGCCCAACAGCCTCACGAGAGGTTTGAAATTATGCTGCTTAACTGCTTCTTCACTGGCAACCACCAAAGCTCCTGCACCATCATTTACACCCTAAAATCATATTTTGTTATGAGAAAAAACAATTAAAAAATAAGCAGTTTGCTTTATCATCACACATAGGGCAAAAATATCTTCTAAGACTGATGCTCAAATGCACCTACATTATTCTTTCAAGTTCTGATAAGAATGTTTTCAAATGTACACAGAGCTACGATGATTACGTGCCATTAAATGGATGAAAAGAAAAAAACATAATATGTTAAAATTTTAACACCTAAAGACTTACAGAAGAATTTCCAGCAGTGACCACACCACCCTTTCTGAACAGGACAGGCAGTTTGGAGAGCCCTTCGATGGTTGTCTCCGGGCGCGGGTGTTCATCCTTGTCAATGATCACCTCCTGCTTCTTGACTTTTACAGTTACTGGCGTCATTTCCGCTTTGAAAACACCACTATCGTGTGCTGAAATTGATTTTTAAATTTAAATTCTCTACTAAACTACTAAACACATCTACAGTAAAAGGGGCATGAAGTCATAGTCGTAATTATGTTTTCATTACTTTATTCGTAATTTTTTTCTTAAATATGAGTTATATATTATTTAATGTTATTAGTGGAGATTGTAAACGCCTCAAGAAGGTATAAATTAGATGAATTCCATTTGAAAAAAAAATCATTTTTCCGAATATTAACCAGGTACATCAACCGACGTCAGTTGAAAAAGTTTCATTCCAATGTTCTCTTCGATTGTAAATGACGTTCATCTTACCTGCTTTCCACCTTTGCTGAGACTGCAGAGCGAACTCGTCAACCTCTCCCCTCAACAGCTTGTACTTCTCCGCCAAATTCTCAGCTGTTTGAGGCATCGTGAAGTTGCAGAACGTGTCCAAGGAACCTTTGGTCAGACCGTCCTCGAATTCTATGTTAGCTCCGAGAGGAGAGCCGAAGCGAGTGTTTCTGACTATAAAGGGCACAGCGGACATGTTCTCTGTTCCACCAGCGAGAGATACTTGAGCTGCTCCCGTTAAGATATCCTAAAGGGAAAGCATATGAGGTAAGTTGGCTTCCGTTAAAAGAATTTAGATGCTTTTTGTAGCCTGTAAAATCTATTAAACTTTTAATTAAATACATGTACCAAAACGAAAGGGGAGACTATAATCATTTGGTTTGAAGGCACAATTGAAAGGTTCTAATAAACCTATAACTATTTTAGTAGTCGCATTCTAGTACAAGAAAGGGCTTAGTCTCTTCAAGCAAAATATGTATTTTTTAAATAAAGTAATGTGATACCTGTGCACTGTTAATGACCGCTTGAAAGCCAGACCCACAAAGTCTGTTGACACCCAGAGCAGGCTTCTCTTGTGGAATTCCTGTCTTGAGAGCCGCGTGACGCGGCGCGAGACCGCCATCCGACGTTCCACTTATCTATGATGTAAAAGAGTACGTACTTTTGAATGAAAATCATACAAAAGCTATAGAAAAATAATAATAATCATCTTCTACGTGGGTGTTGAAGATCTCTCCCTTATTGGAGTCTCCAACAGACCGAACAGAGGTAGATAAGTCCATCAACCTAAAGAGGGTGACGTAATTTTAGCAATAGGAGGATCTAAGGTTTCTCAAATTTGAAATAATGCAGTCTTCTTAAGTCCATTGGTCATTTGTAAGGGGGACATAAAATTTCAGAAATAGGATTTTTTTTCTTTGCCGACATTTGATTTATTTTAGCGACTACAATTGTCTTTATTATCCTAAGACCTTTTTCGCTAATGCTTTAAAAATCCTCCGTTCGCCAGTGTTTTCTAGTGCTCGCGAATAAGAATGTATTTTTGGCCAACCTCGAGTAGTACTTTGATCGTATTTAGTTAATGTTATATGTCCATGAGTACCAATGGCCACTATTATTTGGCTATCATGCTCGTTTGCTACTTCTCTAATATAAATATAAAATATTTACCGCATAAACCTGTCCAATGTTGACAGAATCAATTACAGCTGGAGCGATGTTCCCAGCACTGAGTGCGTCTTTCGCCACCACCGACAGGAGGTCTGAAGGGTGTAGGTCTCGCAGCATACCACCCAACCTACCGAAGGGTGTGCGCTTCGCGGCTACTATGTATACACCTGTTGGAATACATCATTATGACACAACAAGTTCAGAGTTCGATCCCCGGTCAGGCAGTCATCTCAATGATGTATTTGGATGTTAGCTTGGGTGGATCTGAATTTTTAAATATCCATTGCATGTGCGATAAAATACGTATAGTGAGATTTTCCGACAAAATACTGGTTTTTAATTTTATTGTATTTAATTTTTAAAGTCGGTAAAATAAGTATTTTTGATCAGTTACAATAATATTAGACTATGCCCTTTATAAAGATTATTTCCGTCGGTACGTGTTATCTCATTTTATGATAGGATACGGGTTGGGTCTAAAGTATGAATTTCTGTTTTCTCCTTTATCTTTTTTAAGTTGTTCAGTATGACTAGCAATAATTCAATACACGATATTTGTATTTATTACTATAAATTTCATACTTACCTACACCTTCCGGTATCAATTGGCGGTAAAACAGTTTAACTTAGCTTTAGCCGTTTGAAAGTTGCAGGATAATTAATTTGATGTTTTGCTACTAGAAACTTTAAACCGTATCCGTAACATCACCGTCCCTTGAATTTAATAAAGGAGTATGGTGTTTCCTATTTTTAATGACCTAATTAATCTGCATTTACATTTATTTACCCCAGCGCCGATATTACCCCAACTTACCTAAAAGCTATCTACAAATAGTAGTACTACTACAGATAACTACACTTAAATTCGTCACCCACTTGTCAATAAATTAGTACGTTTTCACGTAAACACTGCTAACGTAATATTCACTTCCAAAAATAACCTCATACAATTTTTGTCTAAACAAAAATTCAACGAATAGTTAGCTACTTAATAATTTAAACAATAATATTACAATAATAGTTAAACGGTTATAAGTCCTTTTATTGAGTGCAACTGCCATATTTAACACGAAATTACAATTAAAAACAACAAGCCAACGACACGTCAGCCGGGCGAGCAAACCGGCTTATTTGTGCGATAATGCAAACATTTTCGTATCGCGATCGCAAGGCGAAGTCCATTCAGTTCAACTTCCTCCAAATGCCTACTTTAATCATGCACGGACGATCGCGCAAAATATGTAGACTAGCAACTTAATTTATCGGTGTTTGACCTATTCAATAAGAAGTGAAAAACGATATATTTTATGAAATAAACTTAAATGCAATTAAAATGCTTAATAATTACAAATACGTGCCCCTGGCTTATCTCAATTTTTAATTGCTTTGTCATAATAATTCCTAAAGAAAAACATTAAACAATTTATTTCATAAAGGTCACAGCACTCATTGAATAGTTATGAGTAACACGATGGGGATTCCATCACGACCTTGTGTTACTCGTAATACTTAGGTGTAGACTATTGGAGATTGTACTACGTGTCTGTTCAAAATGACCCCAATTCCTTATAAAAGGTACTGCCCTTGACTTTGTTGCTTCGTTAATATTAGTAGTTGAGTAAGCAAAACACGAGTTTAATATAGTATAGTTTCGTATATTAGGCACTTAGGTACCTCAGCCCCAGATCTAGGGCGTCAATCTGGGGCACTTGCAGTCTAGTTTTTTTTTTTGGCTCTCACTGAGACCCTGAGTTGAACTGACGCTATTCTTTGCTGACTTAATAAAGGGGCTGTTCGAAAAAAATATACGGCAGTGGTATATAGTAGCTAACACTTACGAATCTGGTACTCGGATACCCTTTGTAGGTAAATAATTTTGGGTATAATTTTACAGTAATACAATGATTACATTTATTTTGTACTCTTTATTGGTATTTTAATAGATGCTTACCTTTGAGTGCTACTTAGTATTAAATATTACTGATTGGTTTGTCAGTCGATAACAGATGTACAAGAACTTTGGGTACCGTAGGCCGAATTGAGACAAACATTATTAATATTTGTTTATTATACCGTTGAAACCAAAAACAGTTACTTCGCCATGCATCTTCATAATTTACCTACGAAGAGATCTAACT
>DWNY01002532.1:0-10947 GCA_018250635.1 Telegonus apastus | reverse complement strand
AAATATTTTTACTTAATAAAAGTAGTAAAAACTAACTAAATTTTCATATATTTCATTTCGAAAATTGTCACGAAAATCATGAATTTTATGACATTATGACATATTCACGAAATGGAACGTCTCACTCAATAAATCGGGAAGTATTCGAAAATTTTCATTTATTATTCTATGGACATTTAGTCCATGGTTCTTTTAACTTTTGTAATAAGGTATTTTGACTATGGTACTTAAGGTAGCCCCAAAGTATGAAGACTAGGTTTAAAACTGGGTTTTACAATTTTTTTGTAATAAGACGGACTAGGTTTATTTATCTGCTAAGATCCGAACTATAAACCTTAGACTTTTAGTCATCTGTTTAATGGATAAGACCTCAGATATATCTAATTAAAAGGTGATAGACCCCTTCGTGTATTCTGGCTTGAAGGGTGTGGTATATACTTTTTCGAGGCGTTCCAACTTAGTCCTCAGGGGTAGCAACGCATCTGTGGCCGACCTCAAATAGAACTGTGATCTTATCTGTTGATTACAGATGTCCATTGGCGGCAGTACCCACTTACCATCAAGTGGACTGCATGCTCATTTGCTACTTCGATAACAACAGTCAAGACTTGAAGGCGTTTCAATGATTCACACTTGTACCAGCTATGATGGATGTCTGTCAGAACTCAATTTCCTACTCGTAGTAACCAAAAGATAACATTTCCACGCAAAACCTTCAGAAGAAATCAAATTAGAATACCTTTTGAAGGGAGTCCAACCGTATAATTATTCTGGGTACTGAAAAATCGATTCAACTTTTAAATCGGTTATGATTTTGCTGAGTTGCACTGTCCCTTATTAAGGGCTACTGGCCCGCGAATGATGGATTGTGACAATGCTAGAACCAGCCCTTAAATATAAAATTGGTTTGTCTGTTTTTGAAACATTCATGTATCTTCTTTTTATGAAATTGAAGTAAACCAGCTGTCGCCTTCTCTGAATAGGGTTGTTTAAAATAAACGTCTCCCTTAAGGGTTGGTGATGGCATAGGCGTTGATGCTATACAGGAAGCTATCCTGAACCTAGACTATATCATGTATTATGCTGTGAAATATTCAAATGTAATGATCGTTGGTGACTTTTATAAATAAATACCTTAGTCATCTCTTTACGACATCAACAAGAAAAAACAATATTACACTATAAAAACCTTATTTTACAACGAACTATCTTTTCTACAAACTTCGTACTAACCAGTTAACCACCCTAAGGGTGGGAGGTTCCAAAATACAAGCCCCTATGAACGGAACCTTCAATTCTGTAACGAAATGAACGTCAAATTTATATGTTTTATGTTCTTCTCATATCCGTCATTTCTGAAGGTTTCCAATATTAAATTCGCCGCGAACTTACGAGACAAAGGGAGAATTCTTTTTGGCATTAAGGAAATAAGTTTTTCGCGTAGCAACTGTGTAAAGAATTCAGGTTTTTATAATAATGAAGTGGAAAACGAGCTGGTCCGTCTGTTGGTTACTGCGCACATCTGATCATCCCCAGTTAAGGTTAGCCCTCCCTAAACTTCACAGTTGCTATCCCCGAGTTGGAACAGCGCTTAACTGCTGTTATCAGACAGAGATAGGTATTGCGTGCTTCCGGAGTCGAAGCACAAGGGGTTATACCACCTTCAAGTAAATATCAAGTCTTAAGTTTGCTTTTCTAGAATATGGTTGGTTATTTCAGGATCATTCAGGATATTTCGGTAAGTATTTGAGTTGTAACTGAATTTTCTGCTTTAAGTACTAACCCTGAGGACTAAGTCGACCTTGACTAGGTGTCTCCCTTACTACAAACCAGAACACAGTATCGATTAACACTGCTGTTATAAGGCAGAAATAGGTGTGACGGTGGTGCCGTCAGAGTCGAACCACGAAGGTTCTACCACCTTTAAGATGTCCATATATACACGTACACACTCGAAAAACATTACCCTCTCTCTGACGCAGGTAAAAAGGAAGTTAATGTAAAAATACAACCTACTAGTGCCTTAAATCTAAATTGACTGCTAATCCAAGCGTCAAAGCCGGTATTTTGCCAAATTCTATTATAAACCGATTATAAATTTAAGTCTGTATGTGGGACTATTGTAATCCGAGTATGGCTTTCTACAATCGATACCCAGTAAAAATTCGTTTATAAAAAAATTACTGTCTGTATGAATAGACTTGGTGAGCTGAACCGATTTCGGTCTGATAATTTTCACTGGGAATAATCGCAAATATAGATCTTTAATGGATATTTTACCCGACTGCGTCATAAGGAGGGTAATGTTTTTCTAGCGCATGTAAGTGTGTATGTATGTCCATTTCATTGGCACGCCACACAGCCGAAACGGCTTGATGGATTTTAACATTTGGCGTATCGTTAGAAGCGTCTCAGTTGTCATAGTAACATAGGCTATACAATTTTTAAATATAGTGCCTGCGAGCGAAGAAAAAAGGGGGGAAGAGATGAAATATGTTTGTATCATAACAATATAGGTATCAAATTAGTATGGGAATCAAAATGAATTGATTTTAAACAGTCGGGTTTTTTTAAGAATATTCTTTAGATAGGAAACGTATACATACAGTCTATCTCACGGTAAGTGGATTGACCATTTGCTCATAAAGGTAGAATATTTTATAGTTCGACTCCTGCGGCACCACCGTCACACCCATTCCTGCCTCATAACAACAGTGTTAAGCGCGGCTGTGTTCTGGTTTGAAGGATGTGGCAATGGGACATACTTATCTGATGCGTTCCATCTTAGTCCTCCTGGGTAGCAACGCATTTGTGGCCAACTCAAGTAAGACTCCTCATGTTATCTGTAGTTGATAATAAATGTCCATGAGCGGCTGTGGCCACTTACCATCTGGCGGACAGCATGCTTGTTTGCAACATCCATGTTATAAAAAATGTAATTAACTCCAGATCGGACTGAAATTTTACCAGAGGTTAGACATATGTATTGCTATTAGGATTAAGCCTTCGCCTCGGATAAGTAGGTATGTCTCTTTACCCTTTAAACTAGAACAGATCAGCGGAAATAAGACTAAGTAACATAGATTACCACTTGTCAAAATGTTTTTGTATGCCATAGTCAAACTATTAAGATTTCTTTCGTAATAAAAATAAAACAAAATTCTTGTTTTTATTTTCAATTTTTACGTGGTAAATCTGTGGTTCACTGTGACGTGTCTGAATTGTGATTAACTCTGTGGGATTCACAAGAAGATTCTGTTTTCTACTTGAAATCGTAACATTTAATTCTGCGTAAGGTTTGGTTACTCAACAAATTTATACAACAACACAGAACGGTTATACTAAGGAAAATGTTCTACTTAGTATAGTGGAAGCAAATATACCTACTGCTATCAATAATTTAAAATTAATGAAATTTTAAAGGTGAACTAACTTAGCGATGGAGTTTCGCTCGGATAATGGCGGATGACAATGCGAAGCAGCTCCTAGGGCCGTTTTTAACCTATTAGGGTTCCTGCGCACATAATGGGGCCCATATGACCTTGAGAACATTTTGTTAGAATACATGAAGAATTCAAATCTCAAATGCTAAGGCATGTCGTCAGCGCGATTCAGAATACAAACACCGTCGTCTGTTATCGTTAATTATAACTATATGTTGAGTAAATCATTTATAAATTCCCGTCTCGGCGCTGCTGTGTTCTGGTTTGAAGGGTGTAAAGGTGGTTTACTTATTCGAGGCGTTCCAACTTAGTCCTCAGGGGTAGCAATGCATCTGTGGTCGATCTCCGCCACTTACTCGTACCATCTGCTGCATACTCATTTGCTACTTCCATAACAAAAAGAAAATAAGTTGGACCATGAAAAGCATATATCGTTTTTTAAACCCAAATATTTCTATAACTGTTAGGGTTACATTTCTGAAATTTTAGATTCTAGTCAATCTTAGGGGTTTTCATATTTAAACCAAATTTCACGTGTTCAACTTAAGTAGATTCGGAGTTATTAAGGGCTCAAAAGTGGCTTCAAATGATGTAATATAGCCACGGCACCGTTTAGCTAGCCTTCATCAGAATTTGGCTGAAACACTCCCGTATATCTAGATATACTACAATCATTAAATTAGAGCTTTGCATTTTAAAAATAGAGAAATACGTTAAAACTAGAGAAAATAGACCATAGATTCTAGCATGTCAATAGCTTTCTAATTACAATAGACATTAGAAAACTTTAAACCATACCAATCCCAATAATCTTGAAGCTTAAACAGACAATACCAGTCAGCAATTAAATGTCCGCCCCCCCGTAGGTACTAGCCCGCCATATTAATCTAATCACACTCGGTTTTCGCCAAGAATGTGTGAGTGTACGTCTTTAATAATAACTGGGGGGCCACCCTAGGGAGCCTCCCTCCCCACACTAGTGAAAAAATATATCCAAGGAAAACAATATTATAAATTGGAGTTTCGTATGTGTGCGGCACAGGCCGTATTTTGCTCGCATGCCTTTTTATTTCATTTTACTTTATTTTATTTCTCGAGTGACGTACTATTTTCACTTTTATTTTCGTTGTAGGGTTCCGAGCGTGTTTTTTTGGATGTACCACCGAAAGAACCGCCCTTTGGGCTCGTGTTACGACTGAAAGTCGAGGGACAGCGGAGTTTGCTTGTCGTTTTATAGTTTTTGTGTTTTGTATTCCGAATGGAATTTACTCTAATTTAAAGAAACGTTCCGATCTCTTTGTTTTGATGTTGATTAAGAAATTTATTTTTTTTGACAACGAGAGCGATTGGGGTTATGTGAAGCTTTTAAAGCTTCGAATCGTGTTTGCGGAATCGATAGTAGAACCGTTTGTGGTTCGACGCCGGAAGCATCACATTTATCTCTGCCTAGTAACAGCAGTGTTTAGATTTGAAGGGTTAGCTAAGGACTTAGTTGAAACGTCATGTCTAAGAGTCTGCAATTAAACGAGAACAGGGATGCTGTCTGAAGTCAATCACAGTTACGGTGCTACTCCCGAGGACTGCAGTCACCTCATGTGTTAGCCTACCCTTCCGCTGAAATAAAAGAACTGCTTCACGCTAGAAATAGGTGTGACAGTTGTACCCTGTCGAACCATTTAGAGTAGAACCCTTTCTGGTTCGACTCCGGCATCACTGTCACATCTATTTCTGCATAATAAAAGCAGTGTAGCGCTGCTGTGTTTTGGTCTGAAGGGTGTGATAAAGACATACTTATCCGAGGCGTTCCAACTTAGTCCTCAGGGGTAGCAAGCCTTTGGTAAAACTCTGATCCTATCTGGGGTTGATAACAAACGTCTGTGGGGGCTTTCCATCAAGTGGTCTGCATGCTCGTTTGCTACTTCCATACAATAAAAAAACATTACTGTAGGTTATTATCAAAATAAATACATTTTACACAAGATAGTTGCAAATCTTACGTTACAAGCCCCATTTTAATGTAACAAGTGTAACAAAACTTGTTTCGGACGAACAATAAACTTCCAATGTAGTACATTTGACAACCCCTGGGGAGGGACTTCATACGACAGGCGTCGGAAACGCGCGATATTCATAAGCTCCTTCAGATATTACGTTGTCTGCTTGTTAACGTGTAATGTGTATTATAATTTAAAAATGTACCAATTCCAATTATTTATGCATCGATTTATTTAATGTAAGATAGGTGTCCGAGAATAGTATCTCCTAGAAATAACTGACGTTGTAACCATGTGCCATGAAACATGTATTATATAAAGATTCGGTGTTGTATTTCTATTATCTGGTATTCAAAGTAAAGTAAATTATGGGTAGCAACAAGTTTTTTCGAAAAAAATCATCTATCATCTGAGATGCTTGGGTGTGCAAATTTTCTTTTCTGGGGAAGGGTATTGTTCGAACTATTGATAAGTACATATAGAAAAGTTTAATAATTATAAACATTTATTTACTATCAAAACTTATGTATTTGTCAAGATTACCTACTTTCATTGTCTAGAATAGGGTAATGTTAAAATAATTAACAATAAAGTTTTATTAATAGAGTACTAATAAATATTTAATTTAATAAGTTTAAGGTATTTGTATATCAAGCTTCAACTCAATCAATGTTACATTGACATGGACAGGTTATGTGTTACATGAAATGGGGTTGAAATGAAAACAGTTGCTGCGTTTACTCCCTCCTGACTAAGTTTACGTAGGACACACAAATGAGAATGTTTATTTGAATTGCAATATAGCATTTCTCATAAAAAGTTAAATATTTCTCAAAATCTCCTATTCAGTTTGTCTGTGTAGCGCCTTTTCAGAAAGAAACGTAAATTTGTATATTCAACTTGGGTTAGATCTCTTCACACTTCCAGCGACTTAACAGCAAAAAATAAACGCGACGTTTTACTAATATGTTAATAAAGCCACCCTCACTCGTAACCATAATCGATTTATTATTGTTAACCAATTGGTCATAGCTTTTCTATAAGTAAATGAATATGACATAGCCAATCACGCTGGTTCTGCGTAGATTTCAAAAACCTTTGTTTTTAAGAACTTTGAGAATTTTAGTTTTTTCATGATTATTGAAAGATATGAAATATTTAATAAGCGAACAAAGCAAATTTTAAAACAACTTATTATTGCATAAAGGTAATAAAAAAAATTGCATACAAAATATGCGCGACAACACAACTCTTGCGTGATAGTCACGTAAAAAGCTGTATATACAATTTTTAACCTATATTTGACGTCAGAAAATAACGTTACTCAAATTACTAGTAAGTTGGTAAGGTTCCGGACTAGTCAACCTATATAAAAACTATGATTGGAGGCACTACGTTTGACGATCCGATGTAGAATTCTCCTTACTAAGAACTGTTGAACCGCAAGCAACAGGGTATATTAAGATAATACAAGTGTATTATATATATAGCTGAGCTCACACAAAAATACCCAAGACAATTGTAAGTCATTTTAGAAATTAGGCCTGAATTATTATTAAATAATCAAATGTAGTGAAGCTCAAATCAGGAAGTTCAAACGTACCCGTAACAAAGTTACGTATGAGTTAAAAAACAAACAGTAATAAATATTATAACGCTGCTTAATTTCAAGTTAGTTAATTAAGACATAATGTAAAAATATAATAACTACCAAACATAGAAACACCGTAGTCACCGTTCTAAAGCGTTTCAGACGCAGCGTCACAAACGCTGTACATCTGACACCCCGTGTTGTAAGACTTGTACCTATCGCGCCCAACCATCCGTCTTGTCCTATCCGCCTCAATTTATTTGTGGCGACACTGACGGAAATGCGGACGATTTTAACTGCAAACATTTTTCCGAGGCTATTTTTGATATGCGAAGACGTTACATTTTAATTATGGAACAGCATTTAGGCACATAATAGCCTAAAATCTAATATAATTTGAATTGTGCTAGAACTCTTTGTGGTTCGACTCCGGCGGCACCACCGCCTCACCTATTTCTGCCTAATAAGTACAGTGTAGCGCTGCTGTGTTCTGGTCTAAAGGGTGTAAGGGAGACATACTTATACGAGGCGTTCTAACATAGTTCTCAGGAGTACCAATCTATCGCTGACTTTGGGTAGGACTTTAATCTTATCGGTTGATCGCAGATCCATAGGCGGCAGTGGTCACTTACCATCACTGCTTGCTCGTTTGATTCCTCCAAACTATAAGAACCCAAACACTTTTTCTTCTCTATTGGCACGCCTAAAATTTCACTTAAAATAGCAGTTAGCTACAACTCAGAAATAGGTGCGGCAGCACAGACCTATCTAGATAGATCTGTTATCACCATCAAAGCGACTTCATCCTACCGTCTGTATCGTATGGAATGCAGTATGAGTCACAAAGATCCCACGGTTTTTATACATCTTAATCAATGTACAGATTATGGCAACATTGGGGATGAGGGGTTCTGAGATGGTGTCTAAGATGGTGTTATGTACTAGTGGCCAAATATGCTTCGGAGGTCACCCTTCTGATTATTAATCGGTAATCGTCGTTGAATCTGTAACCAACTCGATATAAAACAGGAGTGAGGAGCAAAACAGCAGTGTTAAGCGCTTCTGCGTTCTGGTTTGGTCTGGTTCTGGGTGCGGTGAGGGAGACATACTTAATCGAGGCGATCCAGCTTAGTCCTAAGGGGTAGCAACGCATCTGTGGCTGAACTAGGGTAGGACTGTGATATTATTTGGGGTTGATTACAGATGTCCATGGGCAGTGCCACTTACCACCAGGTAGACTGCATCCTAGCTTGCTACTATAAAATGTAAAAAAGATGGGTATGACGGTGTTCTTTTATTTAAAATGAAAGTAGCAAACGTGCACGCAGTCGTCCTGATAGTTAGTGGGCACTGCCGCCCATGGACATCTGTTACCAACACCTGATGAGATCACAGTCTTACTTGAGTCTTACTCGAGGTTACAGATTGCTACTGCGGATTAAATTGGAACGCCTCGGATAAGTATATACTTACCAATTCCGTGAAACCAGAACACAGCAGCGCTTAACACTGCTGTTATTAGCCAGAAATAAATGGTTCTAGCCAAATGTATATATTGAGAGAAAAAACATTGTTTGTAAATAGTTTGTCGAAAACAGTTTCTAGATTTCAAATAAACCCTCAGATTAGTTTGTATATTTATTATAGTATTTTACCTCAAAATAGATTTTACGCTGCTAGTTCTTTCACTTCGTTTTTCTAGTATTGAATTGAAACGAATATCCAGTATATACCTATCTTAAAACCTAATATAAATAACACGGCTTATAGGCTTTGCAACTTTGTCAAGGATTGAAAATCCGTGAGCGCCTACAAGGGCTCCAAACTTTTGAGGGTTGATGTAAGGTTAGGGGTTGATGATGGTTCAATGGGGTGTCTTGCATCAAATAGGCCTTGAGGTGGCTTCGTGGTATTCCCGCACCTTATAGGTGACGGGACGGAGAAGCTCCATTCCCACCCGAGATGTGCCCCGAGATGGGCCCCGAGATGGGCCCCGTTGAGGGCAGATGCCGTTGGGACCGCTGATGAATGCTACCAGCGTACCCGTGGTCCCGACAAAGGGTACAGAGGAGCGTGGGGTTTTAGCCGGTAGGAGTCCGGCATATCCTCTCTGTTGCACCCACACTGAGAAGAACCCAGGCAAGGTTCTTCTCAGACCTACGTACAACAAAAAAGATGTTCATAGACCGTAGAGAGCAATTTTCGTCCTTTGGACTTCATGGTCATTAATTTTAGTGTGTTCTTACCTCAACTCGTCATGAGTCAATTTCAGGTATTTCGTATGAAGTTCATCTTATTTTGATAGGGAAGCAAAGAACGAGCATGCAGTTCACCTGATGGAAAGTGACCCTTGCTGTCCATGGACAGTTGTAATCAATCAGATAAAATAAGATTAGAGACCTGAGGTCCGTCACAGATGCGTTGCTACCCATGAAGACTAAGTTGGAACGCCTCCGATAAGTATGTCTCCCTTACAGTAGCGCTTAACACTGTTGTTGTATTGGGTGGTAGTGGCCACTCAATTAACTTAGTCTAATATACCTAGACCTACTTATGCAAACTGCTTCAGTTATTAATAACAGGCCTATCCGTGTGGCGTAGTGGCCACCGACACTCAAAAGGTTCCAGGTTCAAATTCTGACTAGGCAGACCTTGAAGATGGATTTAGACAACCTTTCTAGAAGGGTACCTACTCATGTACTGAATTTTAGTGTAAGGCTAAGGTATAAAAATCGTTAATAGATTTGCGTTCAAAATAATTATTTTTCATGAACAATAAAAATCACAAATAACAACAGACTCAATATTCGGTTTAACCGCAATATTTACGATATTTCGCTATATTTTCAATGTACCTACGCGATATTTCGTTATATTCTCAATAATAACTCAATCAATTTAATTCTATACAACAACAGTACTAAACGAAACAGACTTTTAAAAGAATTACGCATTCAACAAACGATACTGAAGTGTGGACGGCGCTGTTTTCAATATACCTACGTTGTATTGCGTTATATTCTCAATGTTCGCGTTTATCAATTCCATACAACAGTAGTAAAAGACAGTATAGCTTTTAAAAGAATTACGCGTCCGACGAACAATATTAAAGTGTGGACGCCACAAGCACGGCGCTATATCGAACGATACTACATGTAACTATACAACGAACTTTTAACACAACTGCAAAGAATTATCGCGAGGAAGCGAGAGAAACATTCTCCGTCTCAGCCGACCTTTCAATTTTCGTCCGGCGTTTCTTATTTAGTTTCGCGCAAATTATCTCCAATTCTTCATATTATTAAACATCCAGGGGGGAACTAACCACCCAGGGGGAGGGGGTTTAATGACGGCGAGCGGTCAACGCCCCTCTATGTCCGGCACGGTTTGTTTCTTGTAAAATTTTTCCTCGATCCTTATTTTCTTCGCTTCGTACGTATATAATTAGGCTGTGTGTGTGAGGGGGTGTAAGTCCAGTTATTAGTTTTCTTGCGAGTTCGCCGGGATGTTTTTGTTGGATTTCGATAATTTCGCGACAGACCGCGGGGGTGAATCGATATATCTGAGGAATATGTTACATAGATGGGGCGCAGTTCTAATGATTTTTCGCCGTTCACGCACGAGTACGCCCTAAAATATTTGCGACTTAATTAAAATATCCGATGGGCATACCAAAATTCTTTGTATCTTGGAATACGAAATTCTAGAACAAAATTAGTGCGTACGTTTGATTTATTTATATATTTCTCGTATTAACAGTTTAGTCTTAGATAACTAGTTTAAGGATAGAACCGTGTATATAGCGTTCTCCAGTATTAACTGCAAAATAAAAACAATTTGATGGCTGGCGGCTACTTTGCACAAAGAATAAGCCTTGCTGTGCAACAAGGTAATGCCGCCAGTGTTTTGGGAACCATGC
>DWNY01002531.1:0-10947 GCA_018250635.1 Telegonus apastus | reverse complement strand
TTCGAGGGGGAACCCTTTAAGAGGTACCCATTGTCGTGGGAGGGACGCTGGGTTATGTGAGATACTTACCCATTACAACGTCATCAGCGCTGGAAAGAGGACTCCGGGATCTCTGGAAGAACGCAACCCCTCTTAGCGCGTTGTTCCATCGGGCTCCACCCAGATGAGCAACTAAGCTTATCTCACCATGAGTGTTATAAAAAAACGTCTTAGACATTAGATTTATTTTTGGCGTAACAACCCCCTACGCCCCCCATTGCAAAATGCTCTATTGTTCCCTCCATAGCTCAATGGTTGATGACGCCCATACTAAGGATGTGTAAGAGTGGGAAAATTCTTGTCTTATTCTTTTTAAATGCAGGTAAAACCGTGCGGTTCACTAGTCGTAGGTATAATAGTAAGAAATAAAGTTTGTTTCCGCATAGAAAAAGTACCGCGTGTGAAGTAAGAAACAATACATTACGTGTATAGAAAATAGGAGAGTCACTCGTAACTTCCCGTAGATCGTAATTGATGCAATAGAAATCGAGTGATAGGTGATTGGATGTAGACCGTGCGAACATTTTAATATGAAGTCTGAAACTAGGTCTTGCTAATTCAATATTTTTTACAGTAAGATGTTTGTGTCACGCTGATCTATAATCTATACAAAAAAATAAAGTGTCCGTTTGTAATATCAAAATAACAACTTTTTACTAAATGTATATGAATGTATACAAGGTATAACAAAAATACGATTAAATTTTTTTGTCTGTCTGTCTGTTTGGCTGAAGTAATCTTCTAAACGGATGGACCGATTTCGACGGGACTTTCACTAGAAGATAGCTGAAGGTCGAAGACGTAACTTGGGTACTACGCGCATGTGGCTGGCCGTCGCGGGCGTTAACGTCAGTTACTATTAGACCGATATTAATGTATGCCTTTTTACTTCTTTAACGCGGGTAAAACCGCGGGGATCAGCTTGTAATAAATAAATAACGCTTTGTACTCTCATAACCTAATGTGGCGACTTCCCGTAACTCGTCAAGAGATGGCGCTACTAGTATTCTGAATCACGCTATCGAAGCATCCTCAATATCGTGCATATTTACAAGCTCCGAACTGAGACTGTCGGAGCACGGCCGCTCCCCAGGCATGATCACCTAGCCCGGCAGGAGATCTCCCTTTGCCAAACCCAATAATAGGATTAACTGTAATCTGGTCGCACACTAAGACGAATACACAAATCGCAGAAAAACAGAAATTTAAATTCATCATTTAGATAATAACCCGACATCCAATCCGGAACTCTCTTCGTGTCAGACCGGTATGGTAACCGTTCGATCACGCGATCGTCAAATATTTACATTTGCGTGTTACCTGCACGCGTAAAGTAGGTAGCTCGCTCTCTTCACGCGGCCTGTGTCTAGCACGTATGACAGGAAAAGACCATAAAACTATGGGATGCAAGTGGTACGCATGTGAAAGGTCGTAGATAGTAGAACCCTTTGTGTTTCGACTCCGCTCAACACTGCAGTTATAAGGCAGAAATAGGTGGTGATGCCGCCAGAGTCGAACTTCAAACGATTCTACCACCTTTCGCTTTTAATAGGGATATTGATTTATATGTCTTCTACCTTACTTTTAGCAGGATCTTTTCGTCATTTGATCATACTTAACTACTAATGCAACCAAACTACTCAATTGTAAATCGCTTTCCAATTGTTGATTGGAATAGTTTCTCCGTTACTTTCGGATGAGTAACACTTCCTGTATCGAAAATTGCGTCATCACCATCGTCATGGGGAAGAACGATCACTTACAGCTTTTCTTGTGGAGAGAATGGGAAAATTTCCGGAAAAAGTAACAAAAGCAATATCGCGGTTTGACACCATTTTTCTCATTTCCCCACGATATTCTTAGACGAGAGCATTGGAAATGGAAAAGAACTATAGAAATCATTTAATGAATAATGATGATCTTACTTTAGGTAATTTTTAAACCACATAAAGCGATCTTAAAATATTCTTAACTAGCTGACCAGGCGAATGTTGTTCTGCCATTTGTATTCAGAAGTTTGCCCGTGATGCTTTTACAATAACGCCATCTAGTAGAACTATTCGCGTAAGTACGCAATTCGACGCAAGAAAAGTTGCTTCTGATTTTAAATTGTAATAACTTTTGATAGAGTGGATCGATCTCGATGAGATAAAGCCTAAATGTTAGGTTAAGTTTCGTATTTGCATGAATCGAATCCTGTTGTTTTGGCGGTAAGTACCTTTAAACACACAGATAGCGAGCGCGAGTTACATTCTTATTATATACACAGATTAAACTTAGAAATATTACTTGAAAATCTTCAGAATATGATATTTATTTTTAATGTTGATCATAATCATATCTGGCTGATAAATAATTAATATGAAGTAGATTTAATATTTCAGTTTACTATAAAAATTGCTTTGTTCCAGCCGAGTCATCATCAATATTGTTACCGTACCAAATTTACGAAACTAAAACACAGTGCACACTAACTACTATCTATAGAGCCAAGAAAACTTATGTCAACGTAACAATATCTAATACTTATACGTGAAAATTTGTGGAACACGCGGTTCCTGTAGGGAAGGAGCGAGGAGGAATAATGTTGATGCATAATAAGTGTTGCAAACATGTTATAATTATACAAAAATTAAACATTCATTATTTATTATATCTACTGTCGACAATACTGATACAATACAATCATATAGTGAAGTATGTCAGAAGTTTATGTCCAAAAATACGTTTTATCGTTTAAATGCAGCTTAGCAAATTAAACCTTACTTTGCCTATATTGATTTTTTTCCTAATGAAAAAAAAATACGTATAAGGTTTTTTTTATTTGGGTGTATAAGTTTTTATTTTAATAATAGTCTAAATTCGACCATTGCGACGGGTTCAACAGTTATTGTAAGTAGCTGTCGTTAAAACTATTAGTTCCGTACTTCTCCACATGTGAATACACAAATACCTTTTTCATTTCTGTATTTATGTATTCATAGCAGTAACAGAACCATGGTACCATACTCGAACAACAAAATATTTGACTAATTTGTGTAAATATTTGTTTTGTTTCAGAAACGCCTCTAGAAGAAGTAACAGATGCTTTGTACAACAAAGGAGTGAAGTTCCTAATGACCCATGACATGAAACTGGTGTTGCCAGATCTTTTTTTCCATGGGAGCTCTTTGAGGGTGTCTCCAAGAGCCCTGACGAAGACCGGTGCGCTAGTCCACATTGATTTGGAACCAAAGGTCGAGGAAAATGGAGATGGCAGAATCTTTTTTTTCCACAAAATTAGTAAGTATCTAAAGGTTGATTCCGTTGAAGTACTTGTAGTTCACATAAATATTACGAATGTTTTAAAAGCTGAAGAGCAGGCATTACTTAATCCGGATCATTAAAAATTCGAAACAAAATATGATAACATGTTACCATTTTTTAATTTTACAAACCAAAAAAGCAACATTATTACAAAAAACAATAGAAGCAAAAAAATATTTAATAAGTAGCAACGAAAGAGAGCGTAACGAAGAAATATAAAAAAGATAAGCCAAAGCAAGTAAGACAGATCAAAAATCGTGTTTTTTTTCACAGAGAAGTACCTCAAGAGGAAACTAGTGATGGCAGCGTTAGCAATTATCCTTGTAGTAAAACTGATAGCCTTGAAGCTCATCTTCGTACTACCGCTAATCCTCGGAGTGACCACAGCTAAGAAGATGTTCCTGAAGTTACTCCTGTTCTTATTCCCGGCTCTAAGCCACATATTCAAGTTGTGTTCGTGGTACCACCAGAACTATCACACGACGAAATATCATCACCATCATCATTTGATCACCCATCATCATAAGGTACGTAATCTTTGGACGTAGGGCTATGGTGTGCGTTATAACATTAAATTGATAAAAAATAAAGATCTATAACAATCAGTAATGAAGCATATTTACGTATTATGTTAATAACTATAGGTTCTCGATAAGCAAACTTTTCTTGTATACATAAATTTTTATCGGATTTTTTTTTTCCTATTTAGTACTAAGCTCTATTTGCTACAAAGCTACCAATTTCATTTTTATTTATCAAAACTCTGTAAGTTTTATATGAATCATTTTATCGATATAATTATATCTTCACTGTAAACTTATAAGTTTCCCTCTGTCATTATATCAACATTACATTAAGTGATTTGCCTTTTTCTACCTTATATCTTTTCTTTAGGTGCCACATGGACATCATTCAGCATATGGCTATCCCTCTCACTCACCAGGGCAAGTTGTAGTCAAACCACACGCGGAGAACCATCAGCCTTCCTTTGAGCACTATCCTCAGGATTGGGAATTATCTGGACCTGGTCTCGGCAATGAGTAAGTTCCACTTCCTTATCTACCTGGTTTTTAACATTAAAGTTGCAGCCGCTTAGTTTTTATGTACAACAATGATACTTTACATATTATTGAGGATTCCGAGACCTTCGCATATGAACAGAAAATAAATATGACATACATACATATTTGCAGCTTTCAATATAGAATATTGTACAGTACCTACTACCAGTAGAATAGAAATTGCTCAATGGAATTAATTAAAAATTTTCAAACTGATATTCCAAGCTGTAAATTTTTGAAGTTCTGTGCGAATTAGAATTTATCACATGGCCATATGCTGTCAGAAAATGTCGAGTAGAAACTTACACGTCTGATTTTTTTAAACAATTAATTCCAAGGTGCGCCAAACCACTTTGCTCTTATCAATCTGTGATAAGAGCTATGCTTTAGTAGGGCAATAAGGAGTTAATTTCGACGTAATAATAACAGTATGTAATACTTATTCTTTGCCAACAGGTATATTGCATCAGATATACATCGTAATGCCATAGCCAACTTTAAGCCTCATATCAATGATGTAAATGACATCAATTCTTGGGGCTTAGGAATGCCACCAGGTAACATTTGACCCATTTTATTTCATATTATAATCGCTGCACTTATTTTTGCCTTAACAGTATCAAGCGTTGCCATATTTATGTTTAAATGTCGACCTGCGTGATGGAGCCGTCTTACATATAGAGAGTTCCGAGTTCGATACCCAGCCAAAGAGAAATCTGAACGATGAATTTAAATTTCTATTCTTAGTCTGGGTGTTTGTGTATCTGTCTTTGTGTTTCGATGGCACAAAGGAAAAAATCTTAGTGTGAAGCTATGAGTGTAAAAAGCGTTATTTATTTGTTTCTTTCTTTCTTTAGTATTTAAGATGTGTTAAAATAATGACACAAAGACTCTTAATAGTTTAAAGATGGCAGAACCCTTTGTGGTTCAACTCCAGCGGCTTCATTATATTCCATAAATAGTCTTATAACTAAGTAAAAGAAACTTTGTACGAAACATTAAAATTGCTCCTAAAATTTTCAGGTCCATCACACAATGTTGGTGAATACGCAAGCCCATCTTCAAATGTTCCTAACGCAGTACCCAATCCTCTCCATAAAATTCAAGTTGGCAACGTTGGCAGGTAAAAACCTAATTTATATGACGGTATAAGCATAAGTACTGCCACTTCATTAATTAGATTCGAAGCTGAAGATCCATTCTATAGATCCGTCAACGAAGTAAGGGATCCAAAAGTAGAGACTTAGTAATAGTGAGAGGACATATTGTGTGCTGAGGTAGACAAACTTCTTAGGCATTCCAACTTAGTCCTCACAGAAAGCAATGCGTTTGGGCCATCTTGGCCATGTTGGGCAATCTTATTGTCGGTTGATTAGGGATATCCATGAGCGGGAGTGGCCACTTACGATCAGATGGTTTGTATAAATGCTTGCATGCTCATTTATTGTAAATTAAAAAGAGTATGAAGTAAGTGTTTAAATACAACAACGGATTCGTATTCGTAGCTACCTACCTAAGGTGATCACAATCTCTGATCGCATTATCGTTAATGCGATCATAGATGGCGATCACGTTAGGTAGGTTTATTGTAGTAGGTATTTGAGGTTAGTTACAGTCCTTAGACAAGAACTAGTACTTAAAATTAGTTTGTTGAAATAAAATATAATGTGGGTACAATGTAAAAAAAATACTAATCGCTTGAAATACGTGTTACAGGCCAGTTGGACCACCAAATCCCTATTATCGAAACAAGAAACTAACGCCAAAAGATCCGTTACAAGCAGAAAAGGAAGCATTGGTAAGTACCTGCCTACTAAAGGTCTAAGACTTACTAATGGAAAGTTCGTGAAAAATTGCAATTACTTTCCAGAATTATCCTTAAAAGCGAGACTATAGGATGACGTCTTAATAGAGAACGTACTTTTTTCTGAACTTCAGTTTTTAGATTTTTAGCATTTTTAGGTTTTATGTAAATCGGCTCTGACTGAGACTCCTCCAAATTTTTGTCACATTCCCTATACATACTTTAGGATTTAATCATGGATTAAAACAACACTCTTTATATAAAATTGAATATATTTCACCAGAGCTTCACATTTTGTCTTTAAATAACAACTATTTCAAATAGATTCGATTTGTACACGACAAAACATACAAAACGTGTTTGCTTGTGTTTCGCGGCAAATTCGATTTAGACTTCTGACCTGACTGACTTCTAATTAGGCCTCTCATATCCTGGGAAGTATTTAAATAACACCTACTTCCAGTAGATTCGATATTTGCACACGAAAAAATACAAAACATTTTTGCCCCGGCTAGAGCGATTTTGACTTCTGACCAGAGCCCCCAAATACTAAGAAGTTTGTAGGAAATGAGAAAGGTACGTAAATATTTTGAAGTTTGTAGAAAGTGACAAAGGTATTTTGTACGTAAATATTGTGAAGTTTATAGGAAGTGACAAAGGTTTTTTATACGTAAATATTGAAAAGCCGATAACGCAAACTCGCGAACGATGTAATAATGATTTTCTGATTTACTAGACACGAAGTCAAACACGCCATCCAGATGTATTCATTCATTTTCTATTTTCTCCGGTGAAACCATTAACATAATCAACTGGAATGTATCATTTATGTTTTCATCTCGGAAGTGATATTACGTTTAGAAACAGTGTATTTAGAGTTGAAATTAACCCGTTGGATCCGTTTTTTAATGGATTCCAAAATTTGAATTTTATAATGAAGTCGGAGAAATTATTTTTAAAGTATTATGTACAGCGAAATAAGGAATGGTTCATAAACCAGCTAACTTCATATAAGGAAATGCTTCACGAAACATTTAAAACTTTATAATATTTTACGTGAACTACTTATTAAAAGTTGGGTAAAAAAATCTAAAATACCGTTGGAAGATAATTGGGTAATTATTACCTTTTAACTGTATTTTAATAGTATATATAAGGGTAAGGTAAGTTTCAGGCGTTCCAACTTAGTCCTCAGGGGTATCAAGCAATGTGGCCGACCTTAGGTAGGACTGTATTCTTATCTAAGATTGATTAGGTATGTTCATGGGTAGCAGTGGCCACTTACCGTCAGGTAGACTGCATGCTCGTTCGCTACTCCCATATTGTAAAAAAAAAACGGAATCTAAATATTAAATATCAAAAACTTTCAGATAAGAGCGGCATCCTTAGCAGCGAAAGCGCCTCCATCACCAGTGAGAGATGAGCTGCTAAGAGTATCAGCGGCGAAGCTAACAGAGACCAACCGGGTTAAGACAGAAACTGACCTTGTCAGGCAACAACAGGAAATTTTGGCTGCACAAGACCCTGTAAGTATTTCCGAATTACAAGGCCGTATATACTATTACACTCGAGTGCACTACTACACTCGAGTGATCTGACTCTGTTTTTGAGTTTGTTTGAATACTTTAGTATTAATTGGAATTTTATTTAAATATTTCCAGGAAACGTTAACAGCGGAGAAGTTCTACGGGACTCTTCTTGAGAAAGTTGACACGATCCTAAGTCCTATTGGAGCAGCAGATGTAGGATGTAAAGAAAGAGCTGTTTGTGCCCTGTACAGAGATCCCTTCAGACACGCACCTTATAGCAATTTAGTATCGAATGAGTTGAGCAAGTAAGTAATTCTCAAGTTATTTCTTTTATAATTTAGAAGTGGCGAATGAACATGCAGTCCAACTGATGGAAAGTAGCTACTGCCGTATGGACAGTTGTGATCAACCCTTAAGGTCAAAGCGCTACCTAAGGTTCACCACAGATGCCTTGCTACCCCTGAGGATTAGCCCCTGAGGATTAACACTGCTGCTATTAGGCGGAAACAGGTGTGACGGTGGTGCCGCTGGAGTCGAACCACAAAAGGTTTTACCGCCGTCAATTTGCCAAAAAAATGAAAATGATTTCCTTTATAAAATAACTGAAAACGCATACCTATACCAGACTAGTATATATACACTCAAAAGCTATGGCTTTTTAAAGGAGATTAAAATAAAATGGCCGTCGCCGAAATATTGTTTTTTTTTAACAAAAGACATAAACAGACTTTCGTGTTACTAAATACTAAAAAATAATTTAATTAACTTAAAATAAATGTTGGTTTAGCACGTAGTTCTGAAGTCGGCACTCATATTGGCACTGTTTATATCGTGATTCGTCGGAATTTATTATGTGGAGCATACAACAACGTTTGAATCATGACATCGGTCGTGGCATGGCAAACTTTAGCAAGATCCTGCCATTTTAGCAGGATTTGGACCCTATCTTGAATTGCAGCATATGATAACGTTTTAGGGAATGTGGCAGGATTCGGCAGTTTTCAAATTCTTTCACAATAGTGAACTATGTAATGTTTTTTTTCGCTATTTCTAGAGCTAATTGTGACCATTTTTTGATGGTGGCAGTATTTGTCAGTTGTCTTGCCTACGTCTGGCAGGATTTGTAATTTCGATAGTCGTAACAACTAATATCACATCCTTCAAACCAAAACACAGCAGCGCTTAACGATTTTAAGAAAATAGGTGTGATGGCGGTACCACCGGCGTCGAACCGTAAGGGTCGAACGCAAGATTATTGATTCCCAATACGAGAATAATTTAAAATAAATATTTTTTTATTTTCAAGGGATTCCAGCGAATTAGTACCACCAGCTGACAGCAAGATGGCGCTGAGGTACTACAGATATGTTCAAGCTGCTAGAGATGGGCAGGAGCAAAAAGACTGTCTCAATTTATACCCAAATTGTAACATAGATTATAATAAAAAGTAATCAAAATGTTTTCACTTTAAAGTAACACCATGTATACAGATATAAAGATTTGACATCCAGGTCAGAAAAATTAAATTCAATAAGTTTTTGAGGAATAATTGAGGGATCGTTCAGGTTTTACGTAAGCATCCTAAGAATCTTTGATTTACTAATTTTTGATGGCATGGTCGTCGGGGATCGCAATTCCAATTCCGATGGATTGGAATTTTCCGAAAGTTTCTTGATCTTTCTTAATTGCGACTATATCGCCAATTGAGTTCAAAATTAAATAATAAGTGAACTGATTGAAATTTACTAAACAAAGTCACGTAAACTTATAATTTTTTTATTTGACTTGTAACTTGTAAAAAATTTAAAATTGAAACGTACAAACGTTCAATATGACATTTTAATCATACCGACAAAAGTCATTACTATAACGGAATGTAATTAAATTGTAACGACACCCTTATCCGCCAGTAGTAAAACCAAGACTACGAAATTTCTCTTAAGGTTGGGTTGGAACTGGATTGGAATTGGATTGAAATTGAATTAGAATTCAGGAATTCACTGGTTCACTGACAGACGAGTTCACAGTCCAACGTAGACTGGGCGTAGGTAGCAGTTTTTTTTTAAATAAAATTTAAATAGCAAACAAGCGATAGTAAATGGGCACTACCGCCCATGAACACGTGTAAGCAACTTCATAACAGGGATTGTATGTAAAGTCTATCAAGACTAAGATGGTCGCCACATTGTTAGTGAGCCACCAATTATACCCTTCATTAACACAAGAACTAATCTGCGCTGGAAATCAGTGTGACGATGGTACCACCCGAACCACACTTGGAGGAGCCGGTAGAGCCCGGTGTAAACTAACCCTTACATTTTTAAAATATTCCACTAATCGGTGAAAAGCAAGGTACTGTAATATTGTAATGAATAGTCTAAAAGTCTTAGATTAGTATCGGTTGCATTTATTATGGGAATAATTATATTTAAATAACTATAATAGAACACACAGATCCCATGTAGTTACAGCTAAGTCCAAAACTTAGATTAGTAGCGAGAATAATATTTATTTTAATTTATATTAATGTAGGCAAAGTAATTGACGTTCATTGATTCTCATGTCCGTCATGTGGTGGAAATTCGACTTTTTGACATTTTTTTCATCAACAACACTAATCTCGTCACTAGCTATAAACTTTTTTACAAACAAAAGCAAAAAAAAAAATTGATTTTTCTTTTAGAGATACTTAAAAATACTGGTCTATATTGACTCATTAATTATTACTAAAGAGAAAAAAATTGAAGACGGTATCAAATTAGTGCTAATTACTGAACTTGTGAAGTGATCAAGTCACCCATCCAACTATCGCATGGCTCAATAATACAGGGTGAGTTTTTCTTTCAAAATGAACTCGTTTTATTCTCGGCATAAGCTCTAGGGTATGACATTCTTGAAAAATCTAACTATAAAAATTTAGTTTTTATTAAAATCGGCCTTTCAACATTTTTCGATATTCCTTGTAATTTCACATTAGTAGTTACACCATCTACGCTCACTTTAAAAACTCACCTAGTATACAGGTGAATAAAAAAATGAAAATATAGATATTGGCGTTTTAAGTAACAGCAAGCAATCAATGTAAGTCAATTATTTAGGAATCTAATTTTAATATTATGCCATTTAGTCACCAGATTTCAATTACTAAATAACTTGTCTGTACATATTTATTATTTGTTTTATTTATTTTTTTAGAATAAAATAGTTA
>DWNY01002530.1:0-10950 GCA_018250635.1 Telegonus apastus | reverse complement strand
CATCCATCCATCAATCCTCAGAAACTTTTAGGTTTATAATATTAGTCAATTCAATTCTAATTTTTCTAATAAATATTTTTATACACCCATGATAAAAACACCACAGTAATTTCGATCAGGGATATCTTCAACCTAAGTAAACTTGTAGGGTAGAACTAAAAAATCTATGTGACACATGACAATGTGAGTACAGTGCGGTCAAAGTACCGCATTTGATCGGATAACCCAGTGGATTACGATGCCTTCTCAAGTACTTTAGTGCATAGTATCTCGATGGGATAGTATGATATTTTCTACACTTCAAAACATAAAGTCTACTGTATCGATACATAGCGCTTATCGAGCCTCGCTGGTACCTTCCTCACATTCGTCATTGATTTTAATGCTTGCGTTACCAAATTGCTGATGTTTTAACTTTATACAATTTTAGAATAACTACTTTAATTACTTTTCCAAGAAGCTACTCATTAATAAAAAATTAAAATTGCATTTGATTTTTAACTTAATAATTATTTTTGACATACCGGTACATTTAGGTGTGCGTACGTAATATTAAAATAATCTGTAGCTACATGACCTAAGTACTGATTCTTCTTAAATTACCTAAGTTATTTGGCGATTCCTCCGACGTCACTGGCACTACGTTAGGTGGCAGGACACTTACTGAAATTATACGCTAATTCGCTGCAAACTCCACCATGATTTAAATCCAAAAACGATTTACGTTTGCTTCAATAAAGTATCCAAAAGTATAAATGTGTCGTTATGTAAAAGGTAGAAACGTATTCCTTTCACATTTTTACGAATATTAGACCGTCTCGAGTAGTTACAAAAGAAACATTGAGGACATTACTTTAACGTTATTTTTATTTACATGATTGTACTAGTATGATTTTCTAAATTAAGATAATTTAAAACAAATTCTTATTATTGCTTACTTTTGTAAGGTGTAGGGCTTTCGTAAATTTTTTTAAGACTACTTTATACTATCGATATATTATCATTTATTGATCATTTATACATAGTTCTCTTTATAGAGAAACGACATTGTCTTTACAAGAGCAAATTGAATCAATTGAAAGAACGAAGAAAATATAGAACAAAATATAATGTTGAAGTAACTTTAACATGATATCCAAGGATGAACTATATCGAAGGAAATTTTTAACTCGGTCCGAGGAATAGCTTAAGTGGGAATATATTTTTGTAGCATTCTATAATACTGCTGAAGATGTATTTCCTAGCTTTGGCTGTAGCTCGAAGCTTGTTTAGTTTCCCTGTACGGAACTTATGACGCTTAAGTCGCCTCTACCGACATAAATGACATTTGTATTTACTACGGAAGACGTTAAACATTATTTTCAATGAGATTTTGTATTACTGCTCATTATATTACTTTTAAGAACAAGCATTTTTATTACATTTCATCTAATGATGTTACATTGATTCTATTTCTCTGATATCTTATTTTTCTATTGCTTATTTATTGACTTAAAATCAGTTGATTACTGTTTAGTTTTATTAATTAAAATTTAACGTTTTTCTTTAAATTTCAGTCAGTAAAATAGTATTTAATTTTACTGTTTTAAATTACGAGAATTCTAAGAATAAGAATTATTAAATAAACTAGGCAGTCAATTCTTAGAAAAGTTTTCCTAATTTCTAGCGAACATTTGCTAGTTTCCTGTCGAAAGGGAACTTCGAAAAAAATTCTTCTTTCATTCTGAGGAAGATATTTCAAACATCAAATTTAGCCTTTTACGTTCCCTTGTTTATATTTCTATTCTAGTACTTTATTTGTTATTAGTTGATTTACTAACAGGAAAATTACACCACATTAAAATGTAAACCTCACTTCATTGGCAATACAAAGGTGTAAAAAGCATATAAAGTCTCGCATGAAAGACACAAAACGGGAAAGATATAATTAAAAATGCACGAAGGAAAAATGTGAGCGAAGTAATTGCGAACAGTTAGAGTGACAAAAGGCAGGTACGAGTATTTACTTGTCGCTTTTCAACATCCGCGAGAGCCTTATCAGCCAATTCATACAGCCTCTGTGATCCGAGCTTGTTAGCTGAAGCGAGCCTCTTGTACTTGCATAATGTAATGAGGAAATGTTTGTCGTGGGCCATTTGCTCCAAATATTTGCAATGCTAGGATTTATAATTTTTGACGCGTTATATTTCACTGTAGGTACATAGCATGTGATATTACATTTTAAATAATATGTTCCATTTTATTGTGGGGGATGTCCTTATTATTATTATTTTATTCATAGTTATCTCTAATCCGACCATCCGAATAGACGACCCGCGCGGTCTAACACGCAGAAGGTTCCGGGTTCTATCCCCGGCCAGACAGATATCTAAATTATGAATTTAGATTAATGTTCTCTGTCTGGGTGCTTGTGTTTCCATGGAAACCACGACACAGAAGAAAATCCTACTGTGGAGCAATGAGTGTAGAAAGCGTTAGTGTTAATCGTATTATCTTCATTTATAAAGCCATATCGTAATTGAGAAAAGAGTCAAGAAAAAAGGATATCAATGTTCAAGCGAACTTAATTGGAGAGAAACATTGCATTTTAAAATTCGTTAGCAAAATCGAAAACGTGTCGTGGCATTCCACAATTTCAGTTCGCCATTTGAATTATTGGTGGTTCGCATGCAAATAGTCACGTGTCTTGTTATCTGGGGATTATTCTAGTACTCGTATACGATTGTATTTATGAACTTCAAATAGAATTTACAATATATTTAGTGCTATTCGTCTGAATGCGAAATGTATTGCCTCGTTAAAGGCAAAGAAATCCGTGGACAGTCTTCTTTAAAACATTAAATCAATGAATAATTTTCAGTACCTGTTCCACAATAGAATTTTGCCGTATTGAAATCAAAGCTAAAAAGATATGTATACAAACACCCCGACCCAGGAAACATTATCTAAAGCCATCATTTAGATAAGCACCAAAAGCAGGATTGGTACATTTAGAGGTAAAGATATTCTAGACAGACTACACGAAGTAAAACACGTACGTTTACCGATTACTTAGCCACGATCAAATTAAGTATACTAAATTAACTTGAACATTACAACTGCATTAAGATAGTCATTCATTTCTAACTTTGATTATATTTTTAAAATACTTTACAGCTCTTTTAGAATAGGTATTCATTTGCGAACAAAATCATGCTTCGTATTAAATAAACTTAGTAAACGCAGTTAGTAATACCAAAGATCATTTTTGATAGAAATTTGTATCTGGTAATACTAAGATAATAATAATAAAAGAGTTTATACTTTATTATATTCTACGGAGGCACTTAGCTTAGTGTGATCGAGTCTCTAGTGATAGTAATAAAATAAATATAAATAGCAAAGCTGATACAACTGTGGAACAGGTTTACTTGGTAGTTTGGATACATGGTGCTTATGTTATCATACAAGATACTTACCACCATAACTTTTTGTGCTTAATTACATCAGTATTAAACGCTGATGTGTTCTGGCTTGAACGGCTTGGTGAAGGAGTACACCTATATAAAAGGATCAATGGCAAACACTCAACGTATGTGTCACATGATAAATATTTACAAACACAGCGTCAGATAAGAAAAACATATTTTTCACTTACTTTATCTAAAAAAATGCATTACCTTTGTTATAATTAAAAGCTACTAAGAAGTACTAAGTAGGCCACACATATATGTAGGTAAGTAGTAAAGAAAGTTGCAATACCCGGTTTTGGGGTCGGTGTAATGTATTATGTTGGAAGAGGCTCCCCGACCGCCTTCAATTAAGTATCGGTGAAGGCGCTATTAAGGTAACAGGCAGACTCGTTAAATTAATTGGCGATGGGTCAGAAACGTAATTAAATATTGACATTACTTATAAAATATTTTTGTTAAGTCTTAGAAGGTTTTTTGTGTTGTGATGGCTTTAGCTTCAATATATAGGTAATATTGAAGAAGATACAGAGCTTCCACAAGAAAAAATAATTCGTATATTTTAAACAGTCATCAGGTAACCAAAGGTATTATCTTACTGGATTAACATGTTAAAATTGTTTTAAACCACAATTATAATTTCACTAAAAGGAAATAAATCATTATTCTCTCATAATAGAATATCTCATTACTCTCGGAAAGCATTACATTTCGGAGGCCCTCGGGTAAAAAGAATATGCAGGCATAATTATTTTAATGACAATTTCAACACAGCCTCCCTCTAAAATAATTTTAATATAAATTAAATGAAACATAACTTTTGTCACAATACAAATAATTCTAACAAGTCTTAATAAGTAGTGAAGTGATGCCACAGTTAAGATTAAGGTTTTATTAAGTGTTAAATTATAGGTTTCGTCTTCAATTCATTATAGTCCTGGACAATGGTATGACGTGTTAAGACCACAGGTTACTGGGTACCCGGGCCAAGTAAGGATGGGCACGCTTGATATCGTTTTTTAAAAAGAACTCGCAGGAAACGTATGGAGTTTCCTCCCATTGTTTTCCATCGCCGTTAAAGCAATTTCTAATACGCACGTAATTAAATGAAATTAGAGATGTGGCATGTCAAAGACTCGAACCACAGATCCCAAATTGATAGAACGAAATACAAATCGAAGGCAGACTTTGAAATGTAATTTAAAATACCCATCATTTAAACTTGCCTTTCAACCGTTATGAATTAAAAATTAAATAATATTTCCAAAGATCATTTTATTGTTTGATCGTGAATACAAACGGTTGCTCAACTTCTGCCTTTGATGAAAGTTAACCCCCTTCATTAATAAACATTACTTGAAACCATCGCAACTAGATAAGTTTGTTCCTACAAACTTATTCTGCTGGGATCCGAAATCCAATCATAGATGACGGATGACTTGAATTTAGATACCGTTTTTGATCTAAGATTTATCTAGGTCAAATAGCTGTTTGGGTTCTGTTGTTAAGTGCTTCTGTATTCTGGTTTCAAGCGTGTGATAAGGAGGACGTACTTATTCGAGCCAATCCAACTTAGTGTTTAGGGGCAGAAACGCATGTGGTAGACCTGGGGTTGATGACCTTGGGGTTACGTGGTCTGCACCCCCGTTATCTATTTCTATAATATAGATGAATACATAAGGTAACGATACAATCTATGTGATTCCTACACAAGGGACCCGTTTTTTTCTGGTTTGTTTCCGGTAGGTAAATCTTTTGCCTATAATAGATCCAATAGTTACCTATAATAGACACATAAAATATCCACAAAACGCGTATACTATAGCTGCCTTATGTTCTGGCCAGTTGTAGTCTTAGATAGAATTAAGTCCCGAGAAATGGCGACTGGTAATTGTGGGCTGTCTGATTAAAGTCCGTCCGTCGTTCCGTAATAAAGTCGAAATAATGAAGAGTTGGGACCACTGCGAACCGCACGCACTAATATGTAATTACATGTTCACATTTTCTTTTATGTAGCTCGTTACCTTAAGTTGAAACAAAGGGCGGCACTACTAAATGTTTGTCCCGGATCTCGGACCAAGATTATTTTTATTTCTTTGTCTTGTCCGTTGGAGACTAAGCGTAGCTATTGGTATTTGAGCGTCATAGTTTTCGATAGATTTGAAAAATTAGTACCTATACACAAAGTTTTGGTGACCTATTTGGTGACCGGCGGCTGGTTTGGTGGTATTTAAATAATTACGATTTGGAGATGATTATAAGAGTAACGATGTAATGTGAAAAGCATTATTACTTGTGGGTCATGAAACAATCGCTTCAACCTTCATCGTTAGGGTTTAAAACAAATATACCTATGTGTAGGTACCAAATCTTCCATGACCATGAAATCCCACTGCGAATTGTAGTATAAACTACTGATTTTGTTCAATACTGATACTTGCAGCGTGAAGTGAATGTGCCTCGGTTGAGATATTTGCAGATGGTAGAACAAACATGGTTTAACCAGGGAGGTAGATACCATCCGCACACTTATTTCTAGCTTAAAATAGTTCTTGAGTTACGTTGGTAGTGTGTGGTTGCCGGCTCACTTACAATGAGGCGACCATCTACATCGTCAGGAGTTGTAACGCATTTGTAATTGATTTACAATTAAAATCCCCTGTTTTGTTTAAAGTTGGTTACAGATGTCCATGGACAGCAGTGATCACTTACCATCAAATGGACCACATGATCGTTTACTACTTCATTATTACAAAAAAAAAAGTTTCACAATGTTAGTGTCAGTTATTTGCATAGATCAAACAAGTAAATGCACAGACAGGTGCGAAAGTAGAGGATCTTATACGCTGAATGCCTTCTATTGCACGTATATTGCATTTGAGCACATGGGAAGATGCTGCGGCTGCGGAAGGCTTCAATAAGCTTGACACTTGATACCAATAACGTAACTCGTAACATGAACATAAGGTAACGTGAAAATATTTAGTTTGCATGTGCATTTGGGTTAATTTGCGTATATTTTTAAGTATAAATTACATTGGTATCTAAGCAGGATATTATATTTATACCTACCTTCGTAGAATAAACATGGCATACCTACTAGTAAGCCTACATAGTTGTAAGTCGATTTCTTTGATTGAATATTCCGTGCTTGTTATTATTACAATTAAATATTATTAAGCAAAAGTCATAAACGAAAATAACGGTAAAGTAAAATGTATTTTAAAGAGAAGTTAATCAACGGTATGATTAAAAAAACTACAGAAATACATATCTAATTCATTTAATCGATATCACAGTGCAAATAGTGAACATAGATAATATCACGTCTAATTTTGCTTCACTTATTCAGTCTTAATATTCGAAATGCTTCCAAAAATACATTAACACATTACGCGATGCCGCCATCCAGCTTGATAAAATTTAAATTTCCGACTCTCACTCTAATGGACTTATCACGACAAGCAAACGCTGTAGAAATAAATGAAAATGTTAATGTTTTTCACCTCCGAGCACTGTATCTCTGGCATCATACAGCGAAAGATACACCGTAGTGATACTACGCAACTACATTGCTAAATAGTGATACGTGGCACATATTTAATTTAACGTACTTCGTATTTAATCTTATTAATATTACAATTTCAGCTTTCGCTATTAGGGCATGTGGAGTTCAGAGGCGCTTCAGACCACACTTTTACCGGTCAAGTAATCTAGTTTTTTATGTATGCCGCTAAATCGCTAGTTAATGGATTTGTTTTTACCCGATTACTAAGGACGGTAGAACCCTTTGTGCATCAACTCCGACGGCACCACCGCCACACTTATTTCTGCCTTATAACAGCAGTGTTAAGCTCTGCTTTGTTGTGGTTTAATGGGTGTGTTAAGGATTATTCGAAGCGTTTCAACGTACTCCTCAGTTAGGGAGCAACGGATCTGTGGCCGACCTAATTTAGGACTGTGATCTTATCTAGAGTTGATTACAGATGTCCATGGGCAGCATTGGCCACTTACCACTAGGTGGGCTGCATGCTCGTTTGTTACATCCATAACATAAAAAACCCCGACTGCGTCAGAATAAGGGTAATTTATATTTAGTAGCATTCATTTGATATTGAAGTGTCTTAAAAATCGTGCCATTCCCCTGTTTTTAATTTTCAGTCGCCTCTGGCATATGTACCTATATAGCTTATGTGCCTATGACAATTGAGAGAAATCCAATGAAATCCAATATCCAATGACAGTATAATATACTTAAAAAATAAAAGACAAAATAGTTTAAAATTTTTCCTAAAATATATATTTTTATATAATATCTACTTAAAATCTTATAGTTAAATACCAACGAGTAAAATTCACCTTGGGAACTTTAGCGCGACTGGTACTAAGTAGCAACGACTTATGAAGATTTTCCGTCTAAGTTTTAGAAATAAAATGCGTTTTATTAAAGTCAGGCAAAGAAGGTGCTACACGGTCCATTAGGCACCGAAACTTTTCCGTAGCTAGTTAAACTAAGAGTTTCCATAAACTTGAACTTCGTGACTATAACGTGTTACTTTTGAGATATGCTGTTGTCATATAAATCTTTAATTGGAAACTTTGTACCTGTTATAAGACTGAAATAGGTGTGACCATGATGCCGCCGGACTGTACCTATCACAAAGGATTCGACAATATTACTGCCGCTTTTGAGTAGCGCAGTGCTATAGCCTAAACCCACTGTTGCTAGTTTAACGATTTTGTCGCTACAAAGGAAGACTTCACTTTTCTTTTCTTTTCTTAGCGATCAAAAAAAATCTGTCGCTAAACAAGATTCTTCATGATTAAACGACTTTTCTAGCGACATTTCGAGTGCAAATATTTAGGAGCAAAATGGGTCTAAACGCAAAATTTTAATAAATTCTCATCCATAATGACAATACTACCTAAAACCCTCACGCTTTGATAGGTGATCCGCCACCAACAATGTGATTGTTATGCGTACATGAATAGTAATAAAATGCTGTTAAATCCAACAGAGCACAAAAACCCGTTCAGAATCGTCTATCTTTTCACAAACACATTTTTCAATTTCAAGCTTTAATTGATGTCAAACTGTTCCACGTTTCAAAAAGTGATACAGTTTTGTACGGATATGTTGGAGATTTATTGCTACTCTGAAGTAGGCTTTATTACAAACAGTTGCCTACTAAAACCTATTTAATTTTACGCTCCAATTGCACCGCCCGAGATTCGAATCTCAAACACGCCGATTGACAGGTCCAATTTCCGCTATTAGGCCTTCATTGGATTAAGTTTATCAGACTCTTAAAATTATACCTATACTATAGACATATGAACAGTGACAGCCTAATGGTTGATTGATGACTTAGCCTCACAATTTAAGAGGTTCAAATCCCAGGCCACTGATATTTCGATGTTATGCGCATATCAAAAATTAATTATCAGTTTCAAAAATGTTTGAAGTCTACCGGGAGGCACTTGACCAGCGCGGTGGGCTATGGATTAAAAGCCTCTTCTCACTTTGAGAGGAGACGCATGCCCAGCAGTGGGACAATAAATATAATTCTAATGAAACTTCGTTTACAAATATATTACAGAACTGTTACATCCTTTAAGTGTCCTAAGCTTACTGTCAGCTTATGTACTAATTACTCCTACCTTCATCAACGTTGGCCTTTGTATAAAACCTATATTTAGTATCGAGCCACCAGAGCGTATTGTACCTAATAATTAGTTGGACTATACCCGTACATCGGAATTCGGGGCTTCAGTAACACTGTTAAGCCGGGCCGTATTATGTTTACTTAAACCCCTGCTTGGGTGAAAAATTGAATTAACATAATTGTAGATGTATTTTTAGCAGACTACAAAAGCTTAAGGTGGTAGAATCGTTTCTGTTTCGACTCTAGTGGCACCACCGCCACATCTATTTCTGCCTAATAACAGTAGCGTTAAACACTGCTGTGTTCTGGCCTGAAGGGTGAGATAAGGGAGACTGTGGTAAGGGATATTATCCGAGGCGTTCAAACTTAGTCCTCAGGGGTAGCAATACATCTGTGGCCGACATCATGTAGGACTGTGATCTTATCTGGGGAAGATTACAGATGTCCATGGGCGACAGTGGCCACTTAACATCAGGTGGGCTGCATGCACGTGTGCTACTTCCATAACATAAAAAGCTTATTATTGATAAAAAATATTTCTGTTAGGATTAGGATTTTATTTTTACAGACTAACGTTGCTTACCTTGTATATAGCTTATTACCCATCTACTAAATTCATCAATGTTAGGCGCGGTCGGTTATTGCATAGGTGATCACTAGTGTTTTCTTTTATACAATTGTGTTTTTTTAAATCTTTGGATTTGGTCATTATCATTGTTCATCAATTAACTTAACTACAACCTGTTTTTGCCTATTCCTTATGGGACAAATTCTTAGATCAATCCCCTTCCTAGTTAGAATCCTGAACCTACAACTATTGCCAACTAAACCTGTACTTCCTAATAATAATTGACATTGCAGCTCCATGGTGGAATAATCTACAAGTGTCTTATATGTTATAAAAAGGGGTTGTCGTGTCTGAGTAATAGTAGTTGATGTAGTAAATTAAAACATAATATTTACGTAATAAAGTCAACTTGGACACAACAAATAAACGACAACTTTCAGAGACTCAGAATGTTGCGTTAAGCTGGGTCTGTATTATGTTTACTTGTACTCTGGCTTAGTCATCTTGTCCATGTTTGAATCTTCTAAATCCAAGCATTTGTTACAATTTTCTTTGGATTCGATTTCAATTATTTTAATAAATTTCACCTGTCAAGTAATATAATTAATATTGAAGGCCATGGTCCAAGGTGCTGGTCAAATGCATATTGATAGACTTCGCATACCTTTGAGAACTTTGTTATAGAACTCTCAAGTATGTAGATTTCCTCACGATGCTTTTCTTTGTAGTAAAAAGGTGATAATTGTGATAGTTGTAAAACAGTGCGTGTTTGAGATTTGCAACTTTGAACCCTAGATTCAGAGGCCGACTTTCTTACCCCTGAGCTATCAATGCTTATTGCTGCCTATAAATTGAAAATTTCTCAAAAGCACCATTGAAGCGTGGTATCTGCTATTGACCTAATAATAATGCGGTCAAATGGAACGCTCGAAGACATTCGATTATGGCTTCTGTCACCCACATCCTTGTTAACTTATCTATACCCGAGCGAGAAATTCATGTATTAAAATGGAATTTATAATAAATAGGTTCTTTTGTCAAAAGACCTAGTTTTAAGTGTGGGTGCCTACTTTATTTTTCATCCTTTATCTGAACAGTCCCGTTTATCTAAAATTAAACATTGTTGAGATAAATTATAGGAAATATATCTAAAATTTATAAATATAGCTTTTCTAGAAAAATAAAGGTATTTTGTAATTTTTTCGTAATGTTTTAGACATCCTGTCAAATAATAATTTTAATAGTGATTATTTTATGCATCTTGATC
>DWNY01002529.1:0-10951 GCA_018250635.1 Telegonus apastus | reverse complement strand
GACAAAAAATATTTATCGAACTATTGTATTCGAAATTCATATCGAGAAAAAATAATACGTCGCGGGGTAAGATCATACGATAGATAAATAAGGGCCATTGTGAGAGCAACGCTCAGGCATGCGACCACCCCGGGCATCCTTTAATAAGAGTCATAATAGTTGTACGTTTCAATTTCAATTTAACATTAAATATACGATATTAATTAAACGATAAATTCGTAAAGTCGGTGACCCATAATAGAGGTTTGTGTAACACGATGTATTAACGAGAGCTTATCAATGAATTTGTTAAACAAAGTGTATTTCCTACCTGCACGCGGCGAACCGGTAGGTTGTAAAAGTCGACTTTAAAAATAATCGGCTCAACAAATCGAGTCGTTTTAACATGTCAAGACAAGCCATCGCTTTTTTGTTAGGGGACCCGGCGGGGCGCCTCTCGATGTTTTGTATATTTTATAGCCACTTCATTAGGAGCATTGTATTGAAACGGTCATTTGAAACACCTCTATTGACACGTCAACTTTTGCAAACGGTGAAATTATTGCAGCTGCTACAGTTTCCTCATGTTGCGACATAATACAAATTAAAAATATGATAAATTGATTCGAAGTTCTATTCTCGATATCAGTTTGATATAAAGGATTATAATTTACCCGTAGCATTATTCGGTCTATTTAATTAATTAATCAGAATTAATTCCCTTTTAATTGATAATATGTCATTATTACACATCGCAAAGGAATTCAACTTAATGTTGCTGATAAATATGAAATATTATATAGAAAATGTTATGAAGTACAATAAATGCATGTCGTACTGACTCACGGTGTAATGTGCTTACATCATTTTAGTGATAATAATATGTTCAAAATGTATTTTGGCAACATCTGCGATACACATAAGTAACAACGAAACAAATGATATGTCATAACTAGATAGGTATCTGAGATATAACTGACAATTGAATTAAGGACGTAAGAAAGGGACAGGTGAGGTTCTCGAGCAGCTTGCAGCTTGGCTGGTTGCATGGAGCAGTGCACCGGGGCGCGGGGAGGGGACAGCCAGCGGCGCGCAACAAAGCGCCTTCCGGGAACCGCCACAATACAGGTTTGCGGCGACGTGCGATACCTTCGCAGATACAGCCCGCGACCGGCCAGGTACTATTCACGATCGGCACCAGGCCCTTTGTCAACTAAATAACGAGGGGAAAGAACGGTACAGGCCAGTTAAACGAACTCGACTCGCTTATTGGACGCGGCGCGGGCAAGAGGATAACGATATTGTCTAAGCGAAATTCCTTTCCCGTCCGAGATTTTAGTAACTTAATGAACATGGGAAAATCAAAAAGCAACAAAACGGTACAAATGCCATCACGAACGTGAATACAATACCAGTCTCTATCACGCCATTAAATCGGGACTTGATTGTAGTAGATTGATTTATTGGGAAGCCAATTTTGACATACCGACGGATTCGACACGGAGGGAACAACGTTGGACAGTAGAACCTGATATGTTGCAGTTAAGGTCCACTAGAGACGAGTAGTCAGGCGTAAAAGTAAAAGTGGGGTAATAAAATAAAGTTCCCGGGTTCCAACAACTCGTTCCGACGCACCGTTGGCAATGAATTTATGACGGACCGGTCACTTTCCTCTCGATTCCACACAAGCACATCCATTATACAAGAAAACGGACAGGCTGAGACATCTTCATTTATTTCCTTATAGATAAGGTGAAAACGCAACGTAACCCCGATTTCAATATAGAACATACTCCATATGGTTCCTTGACCTTCTAGATATGCAATGATTCCGTTAAAAATACTCGCAAGTGACAATGTTCTAAGAATCGCTACCGGTAAATGAACTTACACGTGCGTAAGCAAACCATAATAATAATAATGGTGATATAATGACGTACATTTCGCAGCACATCCCTAACACATTTCAAGCACGCATATTATCCCACGCAAAGGAACATTTGCGTCGTACAAATACGCTGAAAAAATATTTTTATACATTAATAGCTTTTACCCGCAACTTCGTATACGTAGACTAACTATAACATGATATAAAACGAACTCACAGCACTTTTCTTTCTTAACGTGTTAATTTTTATGTTTAATAGCCTTAATATAAAATTTCACATTCCCGACTTAAAAACTGATGATTTCCGTAAAATGTTCATCCCCTATTTAACAACGCAAATTCGGTGACAAAGTCTGGAATTAAAAAAAAATACTTCTATACGTTATAATGTTACCGAACTATTTTAAACAAGTTTCGATCCAGTTTTTTCGGTTGTGCAAGTGTGCATTGATATATGGGCCAAAAGAAGAACTAAAGTTAAGAATTGACGAACAGTTCCAAAATGCAATAAAATGATTAAGATTGCCAGTAAAGAGTAGAGCAAAAGCGCTACTGTTTACTGGTCAGTAAGTTTTAAGGGTCGTGGAGAAACGTGAAAGTTTAGGTTGTCACAAAAGGCTCATTCAATAAGGTAATAATGTGAACCTTAACATACAATCGGCTGAACTCTGTGCAGCGACTGTTACTGACAGAGTAGTGGCTGTTACAATAATAAAAAGTCTTACAATTATCAAGCTTATCAGTAAGTCAGTAATTACGAGTTAATACTAAATGTGGACTTGACGATAAAAATATAAAAAAACATTTTAATGAACTTTTTATAACATGTATGTAGATCTAAGCTTAGTTAAAGCAAGCAGCGTTACTTTCTACTGCAAAATCACGAGAACCTACTTTCTAAAAATAATGTTTTTGGAACTTACATTGGCAATTATTTTAACACGTTTGAAATCCGCTTATCTAAGAACGTTAATCTCTACCTCACTAATCAACCAAATTAAATTTATGGAGCTTAAAACTTAGCAGAAAACACAGATACATCACAAATATTTCAGCACAGTATCAGCAATGCGCGTACTACTGTCCTAGAATGGAGTGCAAAGAATTCATGTAATTGAATTCATTTCGACTTTGCTCCCAAGGATATCATTATCAATGTTTATGTATTCAACCTTCTTTAGACCTATCATATTTATTCAATTATACCTATAACATAGATTTTTTTTATAGATATCCACGACCTGAAGTGACAGCTGAAAAATTAATTAGTAATAATATTCAAAATTACAATGCTACTGCTGAATATTAATTTCGTTTACAACTATATCAAGTCCAATATTGCATCAGCAATAAAGTTTAGGTATCTGATAACATTCTTATACGATAATCTATACGACAAGTTAGAACAAGTGGATAATGACATAATCCTTTGGCCGGTCGGTCAGCCTCATATGTCATATCACAAGCATACTGAGTCACGCAAATTAATTTAGAACTTCATAACATTACTTATTGCTGGATCATTTATTTATCTAATGGTTTAATATTAACAACGTTACCTAGAAATTCAGTATGGTTAGTTCAGAATTTCAAAATACCAGACCCAACTGTTGCATAAATTGTTGCATTTATTCATCGCAACTGACCTTTACAATCGTGGTGTAAAATCTAAATAAATGAATTATTAAACATATGAAATAGTAGGTAGACCATTGATTTTTGCATCATTCCACTGAATTAGTATCCGTTATTTGTAGAAAAAATCACATTCACTACAGATTTGTTGACGGAAGAAATAATTCAAACGAAGTCGTTCAAGTTATGAAAATATCAATATGACTGGAATATTTATAACTGAAATCAACGATTAAGATAGATAGCTGGCAAAAATCTAATATTACAATTGCATATATTATGAAAATAATTGGAAGCGAAATTGTACGTTTTGATTTAATAAGAGTACCAGTACAGACGGCGCGTCGGCAACCTAGATCATACCTTAAAGTGCATACATGCATAAGAGAAATACTGTCGCCTGAGACTCAATGGCGGTTTGGATAAGATTGCTATTCATTGAAGTAAGTCAATGAGACAATTAGTTTTATAGTAGATTTTCAAAATAATGTCCATTTTCCACGTAAACCACACGAGACATTTTCCTATGTAATATACATAGGAAAAATCATCTCTTAGTTTCTGATCAAGCGATCGTCTTCATATTGTAACGCGATGGGCCAAGACTCAGTGTAAATCAATCTCTGTGAAGACAAAGTTATTGATGCTAAACATAACGTACTTAGACATGATTATGTTAGTCGCTGATAAGTCGAGTGACGGGTGTAACCGATACTCGGCAAGCGAGCGAGTTGGCGACACGTATGAGTGTATCGAGAGCAATCAGCGCTTCTGGGAACGCGGCATGTTTCCACATGCCGCGTTCCCAGGTTCAGGTGCACCATTCAAACCATGTTTTAAAATATTGTCATGTGTGTACCCCGATATGGTTTCGACATTAAATCTCTTTTTATATATCGAACATTTCATGCCATCAATTCTCTGAATCGAAAAGCTTTGCAATAAAGTTAAAACCAAATGCGTAATTCGCGTGGAGAGCAAATGGGATTGCTTTTCCGATTATCAATTTCGATACCGGCTAACGTGTTTCAAAGCGAAATTGTCTTCGTGCAACAGATGTTTAACTCGTTATTTTCAGATAAGTATAGTAACTGTTGCAAATATGTTAAATTAAACAAAATAAAACATTCATTTTATACATTACTGACAATGTTAAGCACATATGGTCAACTATGACAGATGTCTATGACTCTGTGTCAAAGAATGCGTTTTTTCTTTTAAATGCAGCTTAACCGATTAAACTTATTTTCCCTGTGGTGTTTTTCATATGCATAAACGAAAAATACATGTATATTTTATATTTCGATATAATTTTAGTTTTTATTTGTGTAATTATGGTCGAATTTCGACAATTTAGGCAGGTTTACTAGTAAATTAAAAAATTTGAATTTGCATGGCTTACGTAAATTGTATATCATCAATCAGATCACGATGGATCACAGTACCAAAAGCTATGAGAACAAGATGCTAATTATGTGATAAATATACACAACCAAATTAATAAGTGGAAGCCAGCTTGGGAATTAAACCATAATAGTACCTACCTACATAGAGCGCGATCATGGGCGTACCTATATTGGATTTGTGGGTTCTGGACCCCCTTCAGCATAAGCGAGAAAAGAAAAATTCTTCAAACAGGAGGACCTCCTTTAATTTTTATCGATAATATTTTGAGACTATTTTTCCCAGACACTAGCATAGGGTGAGAAAGATATTCTGGGACAAATCGTCCTTTTTTTGTAGCCGACCGCCGATGTTGGATATCTCGTTAACAATGCTAGAGCTACGCCCATGCTTGGGATATTTCTATTATTTACATTTGTTATTCTTATATATGTCGCATCAAACCCATCACTGAGCAATCGATAAGCATTCTATAACGTTAAAGTTATAACATTTTGTCTGCCCACTTATGTGGTGTGAATTAATTGTAACTTCGTTACTTTCGTAATTCGTAATTTCCTAATTTCGTAAATTCAAACAGAGTTCTACAAGACGATTATCGAGATTTTAGATGTTCCTTCAACGTAAAATATTATTTCTTCATATAATCCATGCAAAGGATAAATAATTTGAATTCAAAGCTTTCGACTTGATTTCAATATTGATTGCTATCAGACTTGACGTCAGCGTTTCGGACATATTTTTACATAATATATTATTCTCAAGTGCACGTCTCACGGCCAGTCACGGGTACACGGGGGCATTGTCGCACTAAAGGCGATTATCATTTTATTCGCGAATACAATGGACAAAATTTCCAAGAGTTTTTATGCTCGGCGTCCCCACACCTGCGCATAGTTCATCGAAAACGTTTTACATGGCAATCATATCTTCGTGAGTATAATTTTGATCAGCGCATAACTTAAATTCTCGCTTACCATTCGATGCTTCTGTATCCTTTGACGCAGCAGTGGATGCTTTTGAATTTTTCCTGGAAGCCGTATTCGACGGGGACCGGCTCCTTGGTGAAGTGCATCCACGAGGAGTTGCTTGGAAAGGTGTTGGTGGAACAGTAGCCCGCGGAGTGAGAGCGCGAGGCCCCCGCCACCACGGCAAGAGCTATTAGCGCCCACATCGCGGTATTTTAAACCCTGTAAAAGAAACCCCAATTACTCTCTTTTGCACGCGAAATTACTAAATTACTCGTAATTCAACTAAATTACACATAAACATTAAGACACGTTGCGACGACAAAGAATGCCTTACAAAGAGATTTCGTGTACACAAATGAATTGCAGAAAAAATATTTAATTCCAAGAACTTTAGAAGTTCAGAATCGTGAGTGATCGGACGGCAAAATGCACTTTCATTTGAGATTGATTACTGTGATAGACATCTACAAGTTAATGACTTTCTTAGATAGTTGTTATCTTAAGAAACCTACTATCTAAACTGAATAGGTAGTTTGCTGGGTTAATATTCAAAATATTTATTTAATTATTTTCATAGCAACATGAGCAGAGGTTTCATTGTTGACAGCTCCGCTGTAATGGCCGTATTATTTTTAAAAGTAAAAGAGGAAGACTGACTGACTGGCCGAAGTAATTAAAGATTAACGCAAATTGGTGGTTACACCATCAACGCCCGAATTTTGAAATTTTGCATAGATACATGTAGTGTAAGTATAAGAAAGGAATTTAGGAACTTCAACAATTGTAACGAATAAGTTTTAAGGTAACTAGAAAATTAACCTCTAAGGGGGACACAAGAGATGAGAGTTTAATAGAAAACCTATCGTATTAGAAGTTCGAAGAAGTGAAAGAAACGTAAGAGTGATGTAAAGTCACCTACCTACACTTTGGGTTTATACGGTTTATAGTAGCTGGTGTTTTATAGAAATTAAAGAAACTATAAAAGGTTTAGGCTGTTACTGTATAAGTTAAAACGAGTTTCTGTTTTTACAAGAGATACGTTTCACAAATACCGGAAAAACTTTATAAGAGTAAAGTCATAATACCAAACACAAACTGTACTGTATAAAATAATGGCACTTATTTTACACATTAATGGGTGAATTTATTTTACAAGTTTTGCTGTTATGTTGTCCTATAATTAACTGGTAATAATAAGTTACAAAAATCTGGAAACAAATTAACGCATCATTTTTATATGAATTTCTAATAGCTAACATGTAATCAGACTGATGGTAATGGCACCTATAGTCAGCCAATTCATAATTGTTTAAACCAAAACCTACCTTTTAATCCTGAATAACGCAGCACTAAAGGCTGTTATAAGTTAGAATGACAGTGGCGGTGGTGACTACGGAGTCAAATACGAAAGGTTTTACCGCCTTTATAAATATTATTATTCTGTTAAATGATATCAGTATGTATTGTTTGTCGGTGTGTCCCATCTACATAATCCTGATTCTTATTGTAATGTCGTACTAATTGCTTGTTGTCCTACCAGTTTTACTACCGGTCTTAGTAACACAAAGAAATCGACCCTGCATATCTTATCTGGCTAATAAAAAGTAGTTACAACTACATTATTATTACTACTGTTTTATTTATTCTGTTTTGGTTGGTTATCTTCGCGCTGTTGACTGTTACCTTATCACTGAACTAATACTATTAAGCATAGAAGTGCTTAGCATTTGCCTTTTCGGATTTTTCACGTTTCCCGGTATAGATATGTTTTCCCGGATTTGTCCTACTTTGACTAGTGCACCGACAAGCCAACAACGTTAGATTTTAGGTCACCAAATGTTTACAGTTAAATAAAATTGAAATGCATGGTGTTTTTTTTTAAATTGGTGCCATTTTTATAATTCCTGTGATTGTTTTAACGATGGCAAAATTTATTGGGAACGGCTGAACAGCTTTTGACGACATTTTCAATTATGGATTATTTTATTTTAGGAACGTGTAATAGGCACCTTTTTGGAAGATAGTCTCTGTAAAAGTGAATAACGTCGTTTATACAAAGATATACGCCTAAGCTATGGGTAACAGTCATTATTAAACATTTATATAAATTTAATCTGATTTTTAGATACAACAATACAATAAATCATTCACAAGTTACAAGCTATGTCGAAAGTATCCATTTAACTTTAAATAACCTAAATGCGTTTTTACAAGTTAGGTACCTATATAGGGATTGAGTAAGTAATATACTCAATTTGTACAAAAACATTTAGGTATATAAAAAAATAGTATTAGGTTTAAATTCTTTAATTACATAGCAAAATGTTGCGTACGTACCTACGATTAGGTATGTCGCAAAATTCTCTTAACGCTTGCAAAAAATCGCTTCCAACAACTACTAAGTAAAAACTGAATAAAGTACCTATCTAGCTCTCTATAAATGGAAAAAACTGACAGGATATTATAACCTAGTTAGATGCGAATTGCACGTAAAATAATTCACCTCTATCTATTTCAACACATGTGGAGTTGTCACATAAAGTAAGCAACAACTCGAAACAGCCCCTTATTTGGAAAATAAATTACTTTTTAAACTGTAGGTACTGTACCTCTGTAGTGTTGTAGATAGATTCGACTATATGTACTATAAGTTACAAATAACTATAACCTTTGATTATATAATCAGTCTCGAGAGTATATAGTTATCTACCTCTAAACAGAGGGTTACCTAAAACAGACGTCCAAAAATAGTCATTTACTGTTAGCCTCTAAAACACTAACGTTTACAACACACTACTATATTGTGCAATCAAAACAGCGTTTTATGTTATGGAAATAGTAAAGGAGCATGCAGCCCCCCCTGATGATAAGTGGCCACTGCCGCCAATGGACATCTGAATTAGGTGTGGTAGTAGTGTCGCTGGAAGCGAACCACGAAGGATACTACCTTTGGAATGGGGTAATGGGAGAATTCGGCACAACTGTTTTTAAGCAAGTGTGCGAGAGTGACACATGCTTATATTTCTTGGACGTTTTTCGTTTATTACTGACAGCGTGACATTCTATGTAGAGAGTATATAATCAAAACATTATTGCATAGTTAAAGTAGCAATCTAGCATAAAGTCTACCTCCAGGGTAGTTACGGCGGTCGATTGGTATCATCGATCATATCGAAACGAATTAAAGGTCTCCTAAATGTCGGGTCATATGCAGCCTCCTGAGAACTTTTATCTTCGACTGAGATAAGACGAAGATTAAGCACTCTGCGACATGGGTATTTGCCTAACCACAGTGTTGCAACTAGCATACAGAAGAATTCGATGCTACTTTAAAAAAATAGGTGTGGCGACGGTGCCTTAAGACGTCTAATAGTGGTACGACTTTTAAATAATGTAGTATAAAGCATGACTTGATTTTTCAGAAGTACCTCAACGATGCCTGATTCACGATTTCCGTGTTACGTACGTGATTTAAAATCATATTTACTTAGCGTAAACCCCCCGCTAATGATTTTTCGACGTTTTTAATGCTTTTGAATTGTTTTGAATATTGTAACGTACCTACCTACCTAACTAACGGAAGAGTAAAGACAAAAGTCACATGTACAAGGTACCTGCGATGATTGAAAACGCAAGAACAACATAAACCTCCACTCGTTCCGCAGCAATCAAAGCAATGTAAAGTCTGGTTTGAAACGTAGTGCGTGTGTGTTGATAGTTGCGGCCGTGTAGGTGTGGAGAGTTGCCCAGCGGGTATGTCTTTCCTGCTATTCATGTCGACAGTTGTCAGCGCTCACTTGTAATACAAGGAGGAGCACAATCTTGTTCCGCGGCGAGTCGAGTGATTTTTGCAATTACCGACAAGCGGCATACATATCTGACGGCAATTTGCCGCTCCGACCGCTCCCCCCGCGAGCTGCGTTGATCGACTTCTCGGAAACGCAGTTGCATCAACTGTGCACCGCGCTAGGGCGATTAACGCACTAATTACCACGCCGCTATATACCACAGAGTCCGTGTACGCGTAAAAAATCTTGCAAGTTTGTAGTTTCTCCGCGCAACTTCGATATGCACGCTACACAAGATCGACTCTGAGTTATGGTTTTAACGAGATATGGCAACCATTTAATAATTTCTACTTCAAATTTCTATACAATTAGTCATGAAGATAAATTGCAAATGTCGATATACAGTAGGTACGTATAAATGTCAGATATAATGTTTTACGACCAATAATGCAATAAATATTATGACAAGTTAGTAAGGTGCAAAGTATGTTATCGAAGAGGTATGAAATGGAGGATTTTACTAAAAGATACCTAAGCTTTATCTTTATCAGACAGACTTTGTTAGACGGCCATTATCTTTAAAGGCGCGCAGGTAATGAACTTTCATGTAATTTATTTATCGAATACCATCTATAGGAGGTATATCATATATTGAACTCTGCAGGGTGCAGCGTCACTAATATAACAATACCGCCGTAATGAATACTAAAACAAGTGAATCGGCTCAATCGCTATAAAGTGACCACCAGTCCTCAGGAGTAGCAACGAATTTGTGATTTCACATTGAACTCTTGTAGTATCTACTATATGATATCAGGTGGCTTGCATGCTTGTTTGCTGCTTTTTTAAAAAAGAAAAAATACACCAAACATTTATTCAGCACAAAAGTTAAAAAATCTTGAAATAAGAGTACCTAACTACCCATTCAAGGTATGTCCTTCCTTACCATAAAGTTACATTAACTTTTAATATCTATCTTACTAATGTTATGAAGCTGAAAGTTTGTGAGGATGGATATGTGGATTACTCTATAACTTCAGAATGGTTAAACAGGTCTGGATAATTTGGTAAACAGATAGCTTAAACTCTGGAATAATATACCATATAGGTATAACTGACTGTTTTACTGCAATGCAAAAAAAATACTTCTTGGTGTATGTCATATACACTAGTATGCACCTTATGACCATGTGGTGGTGTTTAATTAAAATAATTACCTTGCTAAGTGGATTCAGAGATATTACTTTAGTTAGATACATATTATTGTTTATGTTTAGTTATGTTGT
>DWNY01002528.1:0-10952 GCA_018250635.1 Telegonus apastus | reverse complement strand
ACAGAAATCTAAACTCATCATTCAGATATCTGTCTGGCCGGGGATCGAACCCGGAACCCACTGCGCGTCAGACCGGTCAAACGAATTTCAAACGAAATAACAACAAGAATAAGAAATAACAACTATAGTTTAAAGGTACCAGTGGTTAAACGTGCCTTCAGAAGAATAGCTAGAAGGTGGTGTTATTTAGCCACCGGCAGTCACCCGTCCAACTCTCGATAACGCCCAACTTTGCTAAACTTTGTTGATCGGTTGCGATATATGTATACAAACGGCATTTGGGAACGATATGTGTGATAAGATTTTTATATACAGGTATAATACATTTTTATTAAAATAACCAAGACTAAGATTCCTGACTTCAACACTACAAACATTCCTACACTATCACTAAGCCCAAGGTTTCATCATACTCGAATTACTTTATGCAAATACCGGTTCTTCGTAAACTCAACCGAAATGTAGAAAATTTGGACGAATAATACCATATGAGAAAATATTCCATTTAGAGAGAGGAAATCCAATATAAAACCGGAACAGATTCAGTGGAGGTCGCCTAGATTCTTCCAGGAATAATTTTTATTCCTTTTTCGTAGGAAAAAGTGCGAGGTATGACACCTACAAAGAATAGGACTAAAGTAGGTATGTATGCTAAAATTATTTGTGGCTATTTTCATCTATACAAAAAAAATTAAGTGTCCGTTTGTCACGTCAAAATACCAACTTTTTACTAAAAGCATTTGAAAGTATACTCGATACCTATAACAAAAACACCATTATAATTTTTTTTGTCTGTCTGTCTACTTGGCTGAGATAATCTTCTAAACGGCTGGACCTATTTTGAGGGGACTTTCACTGAAAAATAAGGCTTTGATGTCAGTTACTATTAGGTGCATTAGAATCAGCTATTATATTTTGATTATTGATTATAGTTTAATTTTTTTACTACTTCTATAACGCGTGTAAAACCGCGGGTTTAGCTAGTGTACAACTACAATTACAGCTACAATTTTTGTGTCATTGCCGTTCATGGTCATCTGTAGCCGATCTCAAGCTTAATTACTGATGAATGTTGGATCACCTTATATCGGTAACAGAAATGAAAAGTAAGTTAGCGCATTATGGTCCCACTGCTGGGCACAGGTCTCCACTCAAAATGAGAGAAGTTTGGGCATCGTTCACCGCGCTGACTAAGTGCGAGTTGATAGAGTTCAGAAACATTTTGAGATTTTTTAAACTCTCATGCAATGCAGCTTTCCTTCCAATGTATTCCTTCACCGTTCAAGTGATATATAATTTCTAACACGCATGTAACTTTAAAAAACCAGACGTGCCTGTGATTCCAACCTCGAACCTTCCCTATTGATAACCCGAGTTCAAAACCTTTGGCTATCACTCCTTAATGTAGAACCTATCAACAAACCGATATCATTCATTGTTTATGAAGCCCGTCTGAACAAGATACGTAAGTCCACTGAAGGAAATACACAACTTAGGATGAAATTCGATTTTCATGCGTACAGAGTAAACCTCTAGGCTTTTCTCAAATTTCACTCTATCATCATCAATCTTAGCGGATTTCCTCTCAAAATAAGCAGGATTTTGATTAAACTATAGTATGGTAGACTTTGTACAGTTTGAGGAAATTAAAGAAATACTGGTTTTATCTCCATAAAATTATAAATTTACAATAACTAGTAGACCGTCACAATGGTCGAAATTCGCCCATAATTAATAAAATTATACCTAAGATTATACATCCAATAAAAAGTTCTAGGTATATGTATTAGAAAAACTCCCATTATAGGGTAAATGAGGTTTAATTGTATAAGCTGCATTTAAAATAAATAACGCATTTTTTGACACAGATATCTGACGATATTGTTTTACATTATCAATTTATTGTTTGAAAAAGTTTTGATTTTTTGTTTGTTTATTTTTTACATATAAATTACTGTATCGCCTTTAAAAATATTTCACCAATATAAAAGCCACATTATCAGCAAGTGTCATAGCCTATATTTAGTTTGAAAATTGATTTGTTCCTCATAATAAATCGATAGTACTACTGTGTGTTTGAAATTATATCAAACAATTTAAATAAATATTAGTAACCGCAGGGACAAGCTAGCATAGGTATTTATAATGAGCATACGATCAAAAGATTCTTGAGTGGCGACCGCGTTTAGGCAAAAGGAGCACAGGTCGCCCCCGACCAGGTTGACTGATGAGCTGAAGAAGGCAGCGGGAAACCGCTGGATTCAGACGGCACAGGACCGGTCGGAGTGACGCCAATTAGGGGAGGCCTATGTCCAGCAGTAGATTCTAAAAGGCTGATGGATGAATGGTTGGATGGATGGATGGATGATACGATCATGTAGATCAAAGATATGATGCTAACACTAAGGACTATGGCTGTCGGCCCACTGGCTAGTATAGTCTGAGCTGTAGTTACTTAAACTTTCATGTTGTCGGTTAAGTTTAAACAGATGCCTAATCCGCCCGGGGCATTCAGCTGAAATAACATTTTTTCAAAGAGGACTGAAATCTATTCCACGCGAACCGTGTATTTTTTCGTGATAAAAAGTAGTTTATGTCGTTATCTAACTCTTCAACTACCCGGATGCGAAAAATAATGTCAAGCAATCGACACAATAAAAAACGAAAATCTATTCCATAGGAAACATACATTATTTCGAGATAAAAAGTTACCTATATGTTATTCCTGACGATAATCTATCTCTGTAGCAAATTTGATCTAGATTTGTTTAACGGATTTGACGTTATTGATTAACAAACATCCATCCATCCAAACATCCATCCATCCTTACAAACTTTCAGCTTTATAATATTAGTAAGATAAGATTCAACGTTAAAGTCAAACACAAGATTCATCTGGTGCTATAAAACCAAAATATACAAGTAGTGATTGCGGCGTCGACATTAGCCCTCGAAATGTTGTAGGTACCTTTAAATAACAAACCACTAAATATTCACACACCATTACACCAACCAATTGAGCTAATCGGCGAATCAAAACCACAAATTGGCTATATTCATAGGTCATTCACTGAATAACTCATTAAATCAGAATAGTAGCTGTAATATTTTTTCATACTTGCTATAATTCAACGATTATACGATAACTGTTTTTTCTTCGTATATTCCGTATATACATATTTGATAACGCTTAAGTATATTGTATTTATGAATGCTTAAAAGTTTGTAAAGTTGTTAACGGAACTAGTGTGTTAAAGTGTAATATAAACTGGACCTATCATTCTAAGCGTCTGGCGTACCAAAAATTGATTTCGTGTATTGCCACAGTCCTGTCACCTTTAGAACATTGCTAACTTAGGATAGAAATACCCGAGCTTTGAACTACTGCAGTTCAATTCAAACTTGTCCCATTTTGTCGACTGAACAGGCTGAGTTGTAAGGTTTCAAAGATAGCGAATTGAGTACTAATATGATTGGTTTGCAGACAAGTAACATATTAATTCTAATTCATATTTACGCAATTAAAGTGATGGGATAATATAGTCGTATGTAAGTGCGGGACTTTTTTTGTCGAAGGGGAAACCTTCCAAAGGTATTCGTGGCCGTGAGAGCGACGCCGAGTTTTGTGGGATTTTTACCCATTAAAAATCACCCGGTGGCCGTCTTCGGCGTTACGAAGAGAACCCCGGAATCTCCGGAGGAACGCAACCGGACGAATTGCGGACCTAACCTAACTCAGAGCTTCAAGTCACAGGCATTGAAAGATGCATTCGTTGCAGCTATTTCTATGATCTGAATGGAAAAATTAATCATTTATGTTATGGATATCGTATTTTGGATGCGAAATGTTATAACACTAGCTGCCCAGGCGAACGTTGTTCTGCCATTTGTACTTAGAAGTTTACCCGTGAGTCAGTGTATTTTACAATAACGCCATCTAGTCCACTAAGTAGAACAATTTGCGTACGTGCCTACGTAATTCGATGTAAGAAAAGTTACATCGCATTTAAAATTTTAATAACTTTTAATAGAGTGGATCGATTTAGATGAAATAAAGCCTAAATTTTAAGTTAAGATTCTTACTATATCTGCATTCCCAGGAATTTAATCCCGTTGTTTTGGCGGCAAGTAATTTTAAACACAGAGACAGCGAGCGTGAGTTACATTCTTATTATATATACAGATTACTTGATTAATAAAACGAATGAATATCAGAATGAAATGAACAAATTGCGGAAAGAAGCTCGCGGTGAAAAACAATTTCGCGATCGATCTCGCTCGGAGGATTCCCTTAAGCGGCTCCATTTATTTTTCCATTTTGCACAAATTACTATTTAAATCTCGTGGCAGCATCCTTTGAATTGTTGTTTACCGAGTGATTGGGTTCGTTTTATTTTGTCTGACGATATAAGACGTTGTTTAAATCGTTAATGACATTCCAAAGAAATTTGTTAATTTAAATACGTCACATTCGTGTAAGCATATACAGTTGGTAATAATACTATTTTTGACAAACAAAATTATACGAAATGCTATTCAAAAATTGCTATTCGTGATTATGAATTTTTGACCATTTACCTGATTCAGTAGCTACTTAAAAAGCTATGAAAAGTTATAAGTACGCATTTCGTAAAAAAACTGAGTAGATTAATGGTTTTTTAGGTGCTGAAAAAAAGCTATTAAAAATTTTTCAATAGCTGTAATTGAACTGAACTTTTAATTCAATTTTTAGTAAAAAAAGACATTAATTCCATAGGTAATTAAAATTTCCAGCGAAAACCAGTTCATTGTATCATATACCCTGACAAAACCCTTTCCAAAATTCAGCCAGTACAAAATTATCATACTTCCAGCAACACTCGTTTTACTGTAAAACGAAACATCATCAAGGTAATAGCATGCTTCGCTTCGTAGGCTTGACAGTCGGCTAGGACAATTTTAGCGAAACATCGATTTCTGTGCAAAGGAACGTGACAAGAAAACATGATACCGGAGTATGAATATTGTGTTGTTCCATAGTATTCATGAGCATTATGTTTGATATAAAATAGTTCTGTCGCAGCATACTAGATGGCGTTGTACCTATATGGCTGAATCACGCTATCCGACATCTTTTATAAATAAGCCATTAGTCAGTCATTTTTAACGAAATTAAAATCGACTAGTATATCTCTAGTAAATTAAGAAAATTATTTAAATCAAGTATGGGTTTAACACGAGCAGTTCGGAAGTTGACTCTACGCTAAGACTATATTTTTTCCAATGTTTTTATTTTCCAAGCTATTTTAGTTGATATCATGAAAAGAACAACTTTCATTTTGATAAAATATGCACGGTCTCTTAGTTGAAATAGAATAGTATGTAGGGCACAAAAATGGTCACAACCCAATTATATTTCGAAGCGCGCATAGCGGATTGCCGCACAATTTGTCAATTTAAAAATTGGTTAAAAAAATGTTTTTTACGTGTTGTGTAACGACTTATAGAGAATGTGTTCCTTCCGTTAATGGCCAAAGGAAATTGCCCATTACACGGCTCGATGGATTTCATATTACTTGTGCTTACAACCACCGTTAGTTCCTGAAATAACAACCGGTGCCTACGATACAAGATGTAATTGGTTCGCTCAAAGTAAACAATAGGTAATATATCCTTTCTGAAGCATAAAATAAAGTTTTGTTACATTTATTTTTCATACTCACATAAATATCTTGATTATCCTGGCACGGGCGTCCTCTCAGAATTATGAGGGATTTGGTACATTTCACATTCCTTCAGATCAATACACAAACACCCAGACCCAAAACAGAAATCTAAACTCATCATTCATCTGTCTGACCGGCGATCGAACCCGGTACCCACTGCGCGTCAGACCAGTATAGTGACCGCTCCGCCACGCAAGTCGACAAAATGTACTTATGACCCCTACTCTATGTATAATTGCTCTATGAGAATCACATCAATCTATGAAGCCGTAATTAACATAAAGCTAACACATACATATATACACATATACACGCTAACAACAACTAACAACTAATACATACATACACATATTTATTCCAACATCATATTATTGACATTTAGACCCAGTCTACATAAGTATTAATCAACTTCATTTTTATAACATGGAAGAAGCAAACAAGATAGTTAAGGTCCATTACAGATGCCCATGGGCGGCACTGACACAGTAATTGTACCATCAGTTGGACAGCGTACTCGTTTGATACTTGTAAACTACAAAAAAATCCATACCCTTCAAACTAGAACACAGCACCGATTAACACTGCTGTTAGGAAATACGGGTGGCGGTAGTGCCGCCGGAGTCGAACCACCCCTTCGAAATGGTACTTAACATGGTGACCGCTTTGGTGACCGCTTTGGTGACCTACAGCAAAACGGACACCTTTATCTAACACACAGATATTGAGCACTTGACAACATATATGTCTATGTTTTTATATGTACGAAAGTAATGTAGGAAGCGGAATGGAACTTTCAGCTTTAATTGCGAGGATTTTCGGCCCTCATATATTATTTACATAGAAATCAGAGGGTTAGGCTGGTTTTCCAGCAGAAATATGCAGAGGTACGAGTAGGATCCGCCAGGATGGGTAGCGAGCCTAAACGGTGTGGATGTTTCCACCATAAATGTGCTAGCGATGAACGGTATGCAAGTGGGTGGCGCGAGGATATGTACCAGGCTCTTTTCAGACGCAAGATATGTTAAATTCCGTATCTTATGCCTTTATTTCTTCATCGCAAATTTTCAAGTATAAAGGCAGTTATAAAAGTGTTTTTACCGCTGACCCATGTTTTCTGCATACCTGTATCTACCTCTTTGCCAGTGGTAGATACAGGTATGCAAAATTGTCTAGTGACTAATATTTGGTCGCTTGCGTCCCTAGCATACTTCACTTGCACACATCCCTCGCAACAGATCTTTATTTAAATTCCTATGTTTTAAACGAACAAAAACCTCATTACGCCAAGCAATTTCCACTAGAACTGCGCCAAGCGAGGCTAGGTTAATGAAGTGATTCTATTGGTATCCTATTCTATTATTCTCGCTTCGCTGGTTCTTAACAAACACATCCCTCGCTACCCTGGTTTATAACAAACACATCCCTCGCTACCCTGGTTCTTAATAAACACACCTCTCGCTAACCTAGTTCTTAACAAATACATCCCTGATGATATGGATAATAACTAAATATGATTTTAAAATATCTCTTCATTTGATTCGTTGAGTAATTTATACCTTGTTGTAAATACCTACTTACTAATTTAAAATAAATGTTTTATTGAATTTAAATGATCAGATTAATTTGTAAATCAAATCCACATCAATGAAGTCATATGAAAATCCACTAGTACCTAAAGCGTAATTATAACAAACAATAGATTCTGTAAGTAATATTATATAGAAATTTAAATTTGCTAACTTGTTAGCAAATTTAAATAGTGAACGTAGAACTGGGTACTTACTTATAAGGACAATTATTCCCGCTTTCTGTGGGAAATTCTCCATTACATATTAGGAGGTATATATTTCATGCTTCTTACAGTAGAGTCTTGCAAATATTGTAAGTACTGAATATTCATGTCGATATTTCAAATTTCGAAAATGCAGTCTACATGATGGACATGTCTAAGTATTCGAAATAACAACGAAAACAACATGCCTTAGAGTTCTGTAAAAATATAAGTTCTCAGGTGTATGAACTCTACTAATCCTGAAAAGGCTGATTCAATGAAATCGTTATAATGATATATAGAAGTAACTTAATAGATCAGGCGTTAAATGTTGCTATGTTCTAGTTTGAAAGGATTTAGAGGATGTGGATATAAGGTAAGGATTTTTCATAACGCCCGGGCATTATGAAAAATTCCTATATTTATTACTTGGTTCATAACATATTCAATACAAAGCTATTCAAAGATAGATGGCGCTGCTTTATATTGTTATCGGATTCGCTTTACATTTAAGTCCATTCAATTCATCTTCTTGTGCAAAACATCACCTGAAGGTATCGTCAGAGCCGTTTTCAAGAAAACAATTTGATAATTATATAAATAGATAAGCTTAGGGTACAAATATAGCTTTTGAGCGAAGCTCTGACGCCCAGCCAGTTTTAATTATTTACCGTTAGAACCATTCCTTGAAGTCAATCACTCTGTGAAATGGCGAAAGTTCTGTGAGGACTTCTTATTGGCTATGAGATGAAGTGACATCACGTGAGGTCAGGATGAGTTCGCCTGTTTTCAACAACCTCTTGACTATATAAGCCGGTAGAAAGAAATAAGAGCTGTATTAGTCCAGAATAGAATGTGCTAGTATTCATGTCTTTTTGAATAATAAATTCAAAAATTATATCAATAAAATTATTTAATTTTACCACTTGCTATTGGCCACTTACCATCAGGTGGACTGCATGATCGTTTGGTACTTCCATATTATAAAAAAAAATATGATGGCAAAATTTTTGGTAAGCACCTCAGAAGTTTTATTTTTGCAATATCTTCAATATTATTTTTTGTTATATGATATTTGTTATTTTTAGATGTTGGTTTTAGCCGCTTTAATCTCTGTTGCAATGGCCGGTCTCGTGCCCCAAGGTATGCTCCCCAAATATATTTTCATAGCTAGTGTACGATCACTACTACAATTCTAATTTACAATTACTTAGGTACATGTAACCTGTATCTTTATTTATAAATATTTATGCAATTATTTCCAAAGTCAGTTTTTTTAATTCCTACCTATAACTTTTGTATCACGATGCCATCAAGATAACATTAACTTAATAGTGTTTACGTACCCTCTACGTAAAAAGATAATAAATGATCGAATGCCGCATCATGAATATAATTTTATTTTGATGACAAATTACATTCAGATGACGTTAAAGGTATTGCTTATTTTATTATTTTGTAGAATACAGCAGCGATAGAACCCACAGCAGTAATGGCGGATTTGGTCACCATCATGGAACCTTTAGTCATGGCGGCGGATTTGGACACGGCGGACAAGGTGGACATGGGAGTGAAAGCGGCTTTGGACAGAGTGGACATGGAAGTGAAAGCGGCGTCGGACACGGTAGCCAGGCTGGACACTGGACTGAAGGCGGAAGTGGACAAATTGGACACGGTGGACAAACTGCACATGGTGGACAAGCTGGTCACGGTGGACAAGCTGTACAAGCTGGTCACGGTGGACAAGCTGCACAAGCTGGTTACGGTGGACAAGCTGTACACGGTGGACAAGTTGGACACGGTGGACAAGTTGGACACGGTGGACAAGCTGGATATGGTGGACAAACTGGACTCGGTGGTCAAGCTGGACACGGTGGACAAGTTGGACACGGTAGCCAGATAGAAATAGAACACCAAAGTCTCGGAAATCATGGCAGCCACAGCAACCTCGGTAGCCTTGGTAGCCACGGAAGCCATGGTAGCCACAGCAGCCACGGCAACCTTGGTAGCCTCGGTAGCCTTGGTAGCCACGGAAGCCATGGTAGCCACAGCAGCCACGGAAACCATGGCAGCCACGGTGGCCATGGTAGCCATGGCAGCCACGGTAGCCACGGCAGCTATGGTAGCCACGGGAGCCACGGCACTCACGGGAGTCACAGCAGCCACGGCAGCCATGGAAGCAATAATGGACAAGGCGAACACGGAGGCTTTGGAGTAGAACACGGCCAAGGTGGACAGAGCCATGGCAGTTAGAAACATAGCGAAAATGACTTTAATCTCGGAGACCCGTAAAAAAGTCGTCTCATCTATGAAAACTAATCTGTAATACTGCCAAGTCATATTTACGGTATTACCTAATAAGCAAAGTAAAATAGTATTATTGTATATATTATGAAAGTAGCAAACGAGCTTACAGCCTACCAGATGGTGGCTACTGCCATCTATGGACATTGGTAATCAACCGCAGATGAGATCACAGGCCTACTTCAGGTGGGTCACAGATATGTTGCTACCCCTAAAGACTAAGTAGGATCGCCTCAGATAAGTATGTGTCCCGTACCATACCATTCAAACTAGCACCCAGCTTCCATTAACACTGCTGTTATAAAGCAGAAATAGGCGGTGTCACCGGAGTCGAACTACAGAGGTTTCTACGGCCTTCAAATATCGAAATCTTAAAATTACATTGAAATGTTAAGGGTTCCGTTCAAAGATTTATTTTGTTTGTAAAAAAATAAAACATACGGTACAAATTTTTAGCGTTTACTTTAAAATCTAGTTATAAATTTTGTTTCTCGTAAAATATAGGTAAATTATTTTATTAAACTTTATTTCGATGCTATTCATTGTCTTCATGCCACCTTTTTAAATTTATTTTGGTTGAATATAATAGAGACACGATATAGCGATATTTCCTAAGTACTACTAGTATATACTGTATATTTGTTTCTCGATTTTGGGCATTAAATACATTGTAGCTGGGCCTTGTATGTACAGGTCTCTCCTCACAACTTGGGGAGGCTTGGGGCGTACCACCACACTGCTCCAATGCGTTGGTTAAGGGGAAACTTCGTAGTGACTAACCCGTGCCGAATGTTTACAAACCACCCATAAAGATTCCGAAGAGGTTTAATGACTGCTATCCAATGATGACAACCGGAAACGACAACACGGAAGTACGCATGGAATTTTGCCACTAACGGACACCTATACATCTACCGACCACGTTACTTAACTTTGTAGATCCTTTAAAAAGCAAACAAAAATGTCCACTTCTTTCTCTGCTAGTTCAGTATTCATTATATAATAAAATTATAAAATTAGCTGGAGTTAGTCTATTCATGAAATGACTAAAATGATAGTCGCCATTTTAGTGCCGATGTGACGTCACTTTGATAGCAAACAAGAGCTATTTGCGGTTCGATGTGTATGCGTTATTTACAATGTTTACTAACACAATCAAGAAAAGTCAAAGA
>DWNY01002527.1:0-10957 GCA_018250635.1 Telegonus apastus | reverse complement strand
AACAATTTTTGGTTCTACACCCGCGGCAGTAAGTAGGTAAGGAGTAACGATGTACTCCTATTTCAGCCTTAGAATAGCAGCGTTAAGCGCTTCTGTGTTGTGGTTTGAAGGGTGTAGTAAGGGAGACGTACTTATTCGAGGCGTTCCAACTAAGTCCTCAGGAGTAGCAATGCATCTGTGATATGGTGCGTAACCTCAGGTAGGACTGTGATCTTATTTGGGATCGATTACACATATCCATGGTCGACAGTGACCACTTACCATCTGATACTGAATTCTCGTTTGCTATATCATATCGTAAAAATATCTGAAGTGAGAAAAAATATAATTATAAATTTGTATAATTGGCGCGCTAACGATACATTTTTGTTTTATCTTTCATCTTAATATCTTGTAAGAGCATAGTGAAACTAAGCAAAGTAATGAAGACTCATTAACAGTCCCAAACAAAAGGCCAGCTACAAATGAAAAGCCCAATTTAAAAGTAGATTTTAATAATCGCCTAACGTATAAATGTGCGTATTTTTAATTACGTGGTAATTGTGTTTCATGGTGAATGTAATTTCTCTATTTAAGCCCTCGGCACGTCCATAAAAGATCCCTTATAGTCCTGTCAGTTTTTGTTCTACGCAATATGTGAAACGTGTATAATGCCTTAAGTATTATTCAACCAATAAGTTTAAACAAACTATTGTTGAATATTGTGTATAAATAAATGTCAATTAAATATCTTTCTTGTCAACTTGTAACGCTTATAAACTTTAAATACATAGGTTGATTTTACGAAAATATAATCGGGTATATTTAATCAATTTCAATTTATATGACTATTATTCACCCATATGCGCGTCTATGGGTTTAAAATAATACGACATGTACAATGTACATGATATATTATAAAACTAGAAAAACTTTTAGTAATTAGAACAAGGCGGAACTTCTATCTTATTTTTGGCAAACATTCCTCTCATTATCTCATGTTAAATAAATAAAATTACAGCACAACAATATTTGCATTGCGCGAAATCGGTAAAATGGCGGTATTTAATAAACACTTGGAAATAATAGAACTAGTATAGTTACTAGAGAGTGGAAGTGGCTACTTAAGTAAGTGGTCGTGGGCGATGCATCCGTGGTCTACTTGACACGGAAGATCATAGCGCAGGTGTCTAGATAATCACTAGCTAGAAAGAATCTTTGTCCTGTCAATCAGCTGCTGTTAATATTATAGAGAACTCTGACAGGTAGGTAATACCTGAAGACTAAGAATTCAACATTATAGATAACAGATACATTTTTTTTTCTTCGTGGGGAAACCCATCATGGGTTCCTCTCAGTGCGGGGCCAGCGGAGAGGATATGCCGGACTCCTACCGGCTAAAACTCCATGGTGTTCCTCTGGACGCCCTTTGTCGGGACCACGGGTACGCTAAAAGCACTCGTCCGCGGTAGATAACAGATACCTACTACCTGAAGGCTAAGTCGAATTATTTGACTAAGTTTGGATAATTGGGGTTATGTTAAGGAAAGGTTGCATTCTAAGCGATAATTTAAGTACATGGTGTTTTATTTACATACCACACAGACAACAAGAAATTCAATATATGATTTTAGATTAATATTATCACGGATATATTACATTTGTAATTTCATGTTACATTAAGTATGTGCGATTACGTCACACAGGGTCTTAAGTATATTTACCTTAGTTTTGTTAGTTATCTGTAGCTATGTACGTAGTTTCGGATGTTTCCTACTCCCAATTACTCTCAGGATGTCTGTTTTGGACGAGTGGTACAAAAAAATGACGGCTGTCACCTGATAGCTTAAGTCGACTTTTGGTGGACTTAATATTTATTAAACATACTTAAAATATACTAAGTTTAATTTGTGGAAAAGATTTTGTATAAGTTGCTTTTAAAACAAACTTCGTTGACTGATATTTAGCAATAATATCGAATGTATAGAAGTTAAATAAAAATTGCTAAATGGTGCGTTACATGTCTAGTGATAAATAAATTAAGTGTTTTAAGTTTAAAAGGTACGACCGGTGGTAGTGCAAGAAAAAAAGATTGTAATTGACTATTTGTCAGTGGCGATAACGATATTTCGTAAAGTTCAGGCCTTTGAGGTTTACGGAGTGTCCCTAAGTTCATAAATGCAATGACATTTCATTTAAATAAAACTTTATTTTTTTCTGTAATGGCAAATTTACGTTTGTATGAATAATTTTATGACTGTTGAATAGATTAAATCATACTGAAAACCCTTAAATAACCTAACAATTTAATCGCTTCGAGTCCACAATAATTTCAGCTTAATATTACTCACGGCCCATGTAGGGATTGTAGAGTATTATAGTCCCTAATAAGTCTGTAAGTCACGAACCCATTTGCAATTCTAATCCCGGGTTATTTTCGCGCAAACCCAATTTATTTGCTGAAATATTATCGCGGGATAGCAGTCCCGTGTCGCGGGTTCCAATCCCTAATGGTACGTACGGGTCTTTAATAAACCCTTTATTTAATGCATTAAGTTGATGTTGTGTAAGTTTTCTAACTTTCGTTGCGTTTATATTTTCTGACTAATGGATATGTAACTAAATATCTGTAATGGTTCCTAAGTACGACGAGAAAGTGAAGTGCAATTGATCAAAGGCTCCTCGCCGCTTCTGAACACATTACTCTTTGTTTTATCAAAGCCGTTGAATGAAAACATTTGTTTTTCATCCATCCATACATCAGCTGTTTTGAGTTCTTCTTTTGGACCTAGGCCTATGTAACATCAACATGCATTGCGGTCACTAACACCCATACTAGTAGCGATGAATATAGGCAGAAGCTCCTTTTAGAGATGATTATGTCCGGAAATTTACCTTAAAAGACTCATGGCTACCCATCCTTTGGAGAGCTACTATACCACAGATATATGCACAGACAAATGGTAAACTTACACTCATCTTTTTGCTTTGCAAGTTAAAAGTAAGATGTAGTTAATAATGACACGCTTAGACTACGACAATTCGATATAAATGTCAGACATTAATGCCTGTACACTTGTACTGATTTATCTAATTGTCATGTCATTATGAATTTTGCAATTAGAGATACTCGGGTTCATACAGACACATTCGATGTATACACTGAGTGTATAGTGTCCTTGTCTAAGTGTCTAAACGTACAATAACTCTTGTATAAACTTCTACTATACGTTGAAGGCCTACAATTTTAAGGCCCTATTAATAAAGTGTGTGAAATGCAATTCTGTATCCATTGTTCCACATCTGGCCAGCTTTGTGGACAAAGGGATCCGTTGCATTGTGATGGAGGCTGCGTCGGGAATGTCAATTTCCATTTGAATAAAAGCATTTTATACCCGTAGAGCGCTCAACGCGCGTTTTAAAGCAAATAAAAATGATCTGAATTTTTTAAGGGTTTTTAATCTGTTTTCACCTGACTACGTCAGAAGGCGGGTGTTGTTTTACAAGCTTATATATACACCCAATATATGTATGTATTTATGTCCATTTCTTTGGCACGCCTCAAAGTACTAACGGCTTGACGGATTTTGTATAAGAGGTGTCGTTAGAATCGTCTCCGTTGTCATAGGGACATTGGCTCTACAATTTTAAATATAGTGCCTGCAAACGAGAAAAAAGGGGGGATGGAAGGAAATGTTTTTTTAACACAACAATATGGCGATCATCTAAACTCTTTAGATATTATTATCCAAATTAGCCTGTCGTACATGTAAACGTATTCCGGCCTCCTGTACACTTCTCTACAAACCCTAGAGCGTATGTCCCTTGGTTGGGAACTACTATAAAGTGAGCGAAATCAGATTTATCAAACAAATCTCTATTACAATATAGACGTTTCATATCATTTATTTCGACTTTACCGATATGTACAATCGATCGTTTGTTCCGAAGTGAAAACAGTATCAATTACTCTGCGTAACATAATCCGACCATTTTCAGATCTCTACCGCTTTCAACTTACGTAAGACATAACCTAACCTAACAAATAACTACGTAGAGCTACGTAGAGCGATTAATTATTCCAAGCTCAACAAGACATTATGTCACTTTTAAATATAGAGTCGCTAGATTGCATGTCTTTTCTTCTTTACAAACATTAATTGGCAATAACTCTCCATCATATCTTAATATTTTATTTGCAATTTCGCAATGTTTATTTTCAATATGTAAGTTGCAAAAATATTTAATAATACGGATTAATTTGCGATATCAAAATAAAGTTATGTAAGTTAGGTATTTCGTAGTTTTGAATTTTGTAAGAGCCCTAAATGAGTATAAATTGCAAAAGAGTCCTTATGGAAATCTCAGATAATACATTTTTTTTAATTTATTTCTATTTGTTTACTTTCTAAAACCTGTTCATAAAGTATAATTTTCTTAAAAAAAGCTTTAGCTCGGTACTAATTCCCTATTTCCCTTAGCGGTGGTATTTTTTCTTCTAATTGATATATCTTTTAAAAATAAGGCCACAAGGGAAGCATACCCTTATACATAAATAATTAATTAAACATGAATAAAAAGAGCACAAAAAATACAGCCGAAATCTTTCCTCTTTGAAGTCGTTTCAAATCCATTATACCCATATCAGTGATAAAAACATTAAATTCATATATGATATAAGATTCACAAATCCTCCGCGGCTACGTAGTGCTTAAATGATATCTAAGATCTAAATACCTAGGAAAGACCTAACCCAATTTCTCAATTAAATGTAAAGTACCGCAGAGCAATTATTTATTCCACCAAGCTTAACAAGTATCGTCTAAATATAGCGATGACACTATATTTTGTTATCGTGACGGCGAATTAGTTTTATTGTGATTTAAAGACTATGGAATACCATTGCGATACTAAATTTACCTTGCAGTACGTAGTTAAAGTATTTGTCCCTTACTGCCAATGTTCAATCCACATAAAGGTCTGATGGCGGTCCTCCATTGTTCTGTTTGCCTGGTCATTTTTGCCGTAAAAATGATGTTGAATGAACTTCCTCCTGAAGTATTGCCGGAGCACTATGACGTTCTTAAAAGGTCTAAAAAGAGCTCTTCTCCAAAGTCGGCGATGCATATTGACTCCTCTGGTGATACCAATGTCCATAGGCAACGGAGACTGCTTTCCATCAGGTGGCCTGTCTGTGTCTGAATATCAGCTCGTTTTCTAAAAACAAAACAAGGATAAGTATTGGAGATATGTAAAATTACATGCTTCCAAATTTTAATTTAGCTTTTGTGCGGCCTTTTTATCGCACAGGTATGACGCTTTCGGACGGATATGTAACTTCTCCGACGCGGACAAACTTCCTAAAACTTTCAACCTTTGTTTAACCGACAAACTTTCTTTCCATAAACTTACTATATGACCTTTAGTTTTTTAACGTGGTAGAACACGTGCTCTGGTTCGAAGGGTGTGGTAAGAGATGGACACTAAAATGAGGCGGGTCAGCTTAGTCTCAAGGGTAGCAACGCATGTGGTCAACCTAAGGTCTAATCCTATTTGCGGTTTATTACATATGTTCATGGGCGGCAGTGACCACTTACTATAAGTTGGACTGCATACCTCTTTGTTATTACAATAATATGATAAATATATGGAACTTTAATGTGGATACCATCAAGATAAAATGTCCTAAAATTTAAAGAAGACACTGAACTGTAGTGTCCCGTTCAACTGTGGCGTTTGGCCGCACTGCACGGTCGCGGAGCACTCGCATCATAGTCTATGCGGATGACATATGTACATACGTACCCCGCGGTAGCAAATCTATCGCTTCAGTTTTGTAGAATATGTTGGACAGTATTATTCTTGTTTCAGCGCTCTAGCGGCTTTCTGTTTAGTTCAGTTTAAGTTACCAAAAAGGAATATGATGTGGATTTGAAGTAGTTTCTCTAGATCTTTAGTGCATAGTATCTGAATGTTGGACACAAAATAAATAAAAACATTACGGTTTTATTGGTATGTAGCGATAAATAATTACAAGTTATTACTAAGTTACGCATAGGTCCGAGAATGCGTGACGTCACCGGCTACTTTCACCGGTCTATCTAGCTAGATTTCTAAGCGGTCTCTACAAATCAAATATAAATTAGTAGGTATGTGTAAGTGTCTGATAAAGGTTAAAACTTTATCTATTAGGTGATTTTGTCTGAGAGTGAGATCGGTGAGAGTAGCACCTGTGACTGACTTCAGATATAACTCTTGTCCTAAATGAAGTTGGTTCCATGTGCCCTATGCACATGGAACCAACTTGTGACCACTTACAACCAGATGGGCTGTATGTTTGTTTGCATACTTCATTCTTATAAAATATAATAGAATTTCTTAGCGATTGCGACCACTTAACATACATATGTAACGTAATATCAGGAAATTCCTGATATCTACATCAGGGTTTCATTTAACTAAAGAATTGCTGACATTTAACTGATTTTTATACCCATACTGATATGATACCCATATTGTTATGATAAAAAATATATGTCCTATCCCCCTTTTTTCCGTTTGGCACCATATTTAAAAATTATAGGTTATGCCACCATTGAGACGATTCTAACGACACCTTACATGTTAAAATCCGTCAAGCCATTTGGGCTGTGGGGCGTGCCAAAGAAATTGACATACATACATATGTATATACGCTCAAAAAACATTACCCTCCTTGTGACGCAGTCAGATAAAAATAGGTGTGAGTGCTTGACCATGCATGTTTCCTTGGAAACCTTAACATACATTCTTGTAAATAAATCCTTCAGTCACATGGACCGCGCTCACAACACGTAAAAGTTATAAGCCACCCTAATCTCTGTTATGTTTGTATATAATATTGTGTATAAAATATGTAGATAAATATTTAAATGCTACGACCCTCACTTACGAAAACATTTCCCTGCGGGGGCGGTCGCGGATCCGAGGTCGTTAGTTTGTTATTTTTCCATCTTCGTGTGTCGACAGATGGGTCTTTTATGTATACGACTATATTTGGACCTTGGACGGTTTATGGAATGGAACAGAATAGCTTCATTGAGAAGCCTAATCCACCCGATGCTCGTTTACTTACTTTGTAATAGAAAAAACTAGATCTTTAAGACAGATAAAAAGAGAGCATAACTTCTGAAATACTAACTTTTACCTCGTTAGAAATAATTATGAAGCTGGTAGAACCTTTGGTGGTTCAACTCTGGCGGCACTGTCGCCACACCTATTTCTGCCTTATACAGCAGTGTTAAGTGCTGCTGTCAGGTCAGGTCTGAAGGGCGTAGTAAGGGAGGCATACCTATCCGAGGCGTTCCATTTTAGCCTTCAAGGGTAGCAACGGTTGCTGTTGTTGTCTCATAAAAAAGCGCTTTAATAAAATTTATTAAAACGAAATCGAAAACATTTTGTTCTGGAGTTCATAAATAATATTTAAATCACTCCGCCTCTTTTTATAGAAACTCTCCCAGCGGATATAATCGTAAATCTGAACCCTTAGCCTTCTCACTCCATATGCTACATGTTATATGTCTGAGACTTTATTATTTTGCCTGTACAATCGGGGTACATTTATTTTGCGTCAGCACGGGAGATTAATCTCAGTAATGTTTATACAATATTCAGAAGGTATATTCAGAGAAGACGCTATTTTTTTATTAAAAATTATTCAACTTTTTTTTTGCAAAATCCTTACAGAAACAGTTCTCATGATAAACTGAGAACGAATCCAGAACCTTAGCTTTAATAAGAATAATCAATTGACCATTTCCGAAAATGATGTAACGACGTAAATAAGTACAACAATTATGGGCGATATTTGGAACAAATTTATACTGATCGTGTTTTAAATGAGAGAAACCAGTCTGTACGCTCTATAATTTTTGAAAATTCAGTAAATATCATCAAGTAACAATGTATTATGGTTATTAACAAAAATGATTCCTTTGTTTATAAACCTTTGTCCATCATCCTCTATCATAATGAAGAAATTAAAAAGCAATACGTATTCAAATAAATATTATTTAAAGAAAGTCCTATACAAAAACATAAACTATAACCGTAATCTGTTTTCTACATAAGCAAGTGTCGTAGGAGAGCTCGGGGCAGAAAGGTAAGGAATAGAGTCATAAATACCAAGAGGGCAGAGAGGTAAATCTGGAGCTAGGTCAGGTCGGCTTTTAGATAGATTGTAGATTACAAGGAAGATTTTGGCTGATAAGGTAATTTATTTTTGTTCACAAAGTTCTGTAAAGAATCTAGGTTATAAAGTGATTTGGATGAATTATTGAATTTAAAAGTAATAATAGTTGACAGCTGCTTTCATCTATATGATAAATGATTTTTTTCATTAATATGTACTTATAAAAATAGAACACACCTCCTTTATCTGTGACAGAAAAATCACAACAAAATATGCCCAAGAATTTTATGTATAAGTTTGAAATTTTGGGAGTTATAAAGGAAGTTGTTAGTGTTGTGTAAAGCCTTCCAAAATGCACTCGGCTTTCGCGGTGGGCTAAGACCTAATATGTGGGAAAAGACCTTAAAATGAGAAAGATTTAATCTTTCTCATTTTAAGAGGATAGCATCCAGCTACGAATGTTGGGTAGGTAACGATAATGATAAATTTGAACCTATTTTACCGTAATTTTAATTTTTAATACTCAGGTGACCTCAAGTAGGACTGATGTAGCGTCTCGGGAGGCGATAAAAATCATAACGCATTGTGGCTTTAATGTTTAATATGAAACAGTCAACAAACCGTAAACAAAGTCCTAAGGCAACAAGGCTTAGGAATCCATTACATGAAAAAATAGAAAAATCTCTGGCATCCTTGTATATTGATGCCCTTTTAAGTCTGGTCTCATGAGACCGGAGTTAACTTATTGGGATCATTCGAGTTTAAATCGGGTTGCATTAGTCTTGAGATCTTTTTAATATTTATGATTTACTTCGTTATGTATATTGGCTACTACTTCTTATGTTCTTTCTTCTTAAGCCGGGTATTAGATACCCGCTTTTTAGGGTTCCGTACCCAAAAGGTAAAAACGGAACCCTATTCCTAAGCCTGCGCCGTCTGTCCGTCTGTCTATCACAGACCGTTTGTCACAGACTTCTATCTCTTAAACGATTATAGGTAGAAATTTTAAACTTTCGGAAAAATGTTTATTTCTATAGCCGCTATGACAACAAATGCTAAAAACAAAAAGTTATTTATTAACATATTTTGAAAACGCCACCAACGCCATCTTTTGACGATTTGCGGGAAGATTTATAATCTGTTTCGACTTCGGTTGTCAATTGTCACATAGTCACCACTGTCAGTGTTAACCCTCGTGTCATCTGATCGTCCCGGTCGTTAATTAACATTATTAATTGTGATTTCATAATATCTTTTGAATAATAAAAGTTATTTATGTAGGCTTTTTGCGATGTTATCTGCCCGCAAGTGACATTTAAGTTACAGTTACGCCTTATACCCTTAGCTATCTTCCAGTGAAAGACCCATCATAATCGGTGCAACCGTTTAGAAGATTACTTCAGCCAAACAGAGAGACAGACAAAAATTTTTATAATTGTATTTTCGTTATAGGTACCGTGTATACTTTCATATGCATGTAGTAAAAAGTTGTTTATTTTAACATTACAAACAGACACTTCAACTTTATTTATCTGTATAGATATAGAAGATATAGTATCAAATATAAGTGGTTATACTTACACTAAGAAACGCATGTATGAGGTCCGCCTTGACCGTCGCCAGCGGCTTCCCTTTGACGAGGGCCGTGAAGGTTTCCTCCTTGTCCGCAGACAGCAGCAGGGAACCGAACCAGGATCGCTTGGTCAGCTCCGGAGACGACTCCGGGGTCAGGTGGACCTCCTCTGATGACGCTGGGAGTGGTCACAAAATGTTATCGAAGTGGCAAACGAGCATGCAGCCCACCTGATGGTAAGTGGCCACTGCCGTACGGACATCTGTACAACCCCAGATAAGATCACAGTCCTACCTGAGCTCGGCCACAGCGTAGCTACCCCTGAGGACTGAGTTGGAACGCCTCGAGTAAGTATGTCTCCCTTACCACAAGGATGCTAAAAGATTCTTGATTCGTCGTCGGTTTTTACTAAAATACTACAATTCTTGAGCAAGGTTTATGTCAACATATACACGACTTTTGAATATATAAAGTCTACCTGAAAAAAAAGGGGAGTTTATCGACTCATAAGTCGATAAACTCGACTTTTTATAGTCGATAAACTCAATTTTTTTATAAAGTCCATAACAATAAACATTGTAAAAATTTCAAGTGTCTCATTATTAAGATTCAAGACATAGAGCCTTGCGACAGACGGACATACAGACAGACAGACAGACGCATAGACAGCGGAGGCTTAGTAATACGGTTCCGTTTTTACCTTGGGCACAGTACGGATCCCTAAAAACGGTTCTGGTATTTGCCGACCACCGGACGAATATTAGTGCGTTGTAGTATTTTTTAAGAGAAAATTATGATAGTTACTAAACACAATTATATTAGTACATAAAAATGGTTATTTTAGTACTAAAAAATATTAATAACGTAATAAAAATATATATTAGTACATAAAAATGGTTGAGAGCCACTGGCCCGTCAGCGTGACTCATTCGTCCGTGACGTCGCGCCTGGCGTGTCGTTACGATACCATAGCTTTAATATAATAGTAGAGTAGGCGAGACAGCCTAGAATGTGATCATCGGAAAGAGATGACGAATGAGGGTACCTGCGTCTCTTTCGCACGTGTGATTAGACAAAGATAAGTATAGGTCTCTCATCTCCCCTCTTATTATTTGTTGGATACTCTCACTCACAGACCTGCCTATGGCTTCCTCACTCTATATATAATAACTCTGTGAACGATACGCCAGATTCAAATAATCTTCGCAATCACGTCATCAATGAAATCTACAATT
>DWNY01002526.1:0-10959 GCA_018250635.1 Telegonus apastus | reverse complement strand
ACTTTATAATCCTGTTTTAAAAGATCCCTATTGTTGTTTTATTAATAAAATTTAAGATAATCTATTTTTATTGTATTATAACAATACATTTATAAAATTGTGTCCTAAATTTCAATATTAGTAGTAAATACCTACCTATAATAGTATGTTTTATATCATATCATACATTATTAAATATCAGCCACATACAAGTGTGCACATGAGGAAAATATGTCAATATATAAATTTTTATAGAAACGTTTCGTAGGTAAAGTAAATAACAATACAAAGATAATGATCGTGTAGAAAAACTAGCGGAACAAAATGAAGGTGTGAGACGCGGACGCTCAAATCATTAGCTTTGCATTTGTGGCATTGTTTGTCAATATATTGAATTGAATTATTGTTCCCACCACAGACATATATATACATAATACCAAGTTTATTTTAAAACTTCATATTTCGAGTAATATCTATCCATTTAATACCTACGTACAACGTCTACTGACTGACGTTTCTCCTTTTGGTCCAAATACAGTTTTTACGAAGTAAAAACGGCAAGTGCCTGGATCCCACCGAGATTGAAAGTTGGCGTTGATGCCGGCAAAACAATCCGGCGGAAAAAACCACAACAATTCTGTGGTACGCAAGAGTGAAAATAAAAGTAGCATGGCTGAGTGCCTCCTGAAGCGAGCGATACGATTAATTGCATAAATATTGCATAAGAGCGTTCCCGTGTTTCCGACAGAAGTCTTGGTTAGAGCTAATCTTTCACTACAATGATAATAGACAGCCGATAAATTGACCCATTTTCTTACTTTCTTAAACTTCAATCTGAATTAAATTTATATTAACTACTAGCTATGCCCCGCGATTTTACCCACGTTTAAAAACTATAACATGACATACGTATGTATGTATAACATGACATACGTATGTATGTATGTCATGTTACCAATTCAATCACATGCTATCACTAGTAGCCGGCGGCACTAAGTACCTGATAGCAACTGACATTTACACTGACGAAGGCGGCCGTGTGGGAATTTCCTTTTTTGTACGATACTTTGTATTTTTGCCTAACTTAGGCCTTATATCATCAACTACCTGCCAGTGAAAACGCTGTCAAATTCGGTCTAGCTGTTTCCAAATTTAGCCAGAACAAAACACAAACCGACAGACAGGCAAAAATTTTAAAAATCGTTTTTTTTTTGTTATAGATATCGTGTACAGTACATTTAGTAAATACCTTTATTTTTAACTAAGAAGGTTCAGTGCAAAACCCAGAAACTCGCGCGCACTCACCGCGTGCGTGGGCGCCTTCGCTGGCGTTAACTATGTGCTATCGCCGGTCTTTATACATATGGACCTATGTCATGTTATATTTTTTGAACGCGGGTGAAATCGCAGGCTGCACCTAATTAGGTATCTTCTCATTTGAGAAGAGGTTATAGCGCATATTAATGATTTACATAAACGACATTGTTTACACGTGCTATCAAGTACCTTTCAATAGTTTTAACTCAAAAGTTTTTGTATACAATTATGTGACAGAGAAAGCGATTGGTTAGTTCGTCTCAGTGAATACATTATAGGCCTAGGACACAATTCTTCGGATCGTACCAACTTGCAATAAACGCATCACTTATTCGTACGATGTTCGCGCAATTGTGTTGTTCTATTTGGACGTCGAGTTTAGTTGCAATGCTGAAGAGTTGTGTATTTCGGTCAAGGATTGCAATAACAAGATTAATGTAAAAACGCAGTCACGATATTTTAGACCCGTCGGTAATTAAATCAATGCTGTGTTAATCAAGAATACTGGACCATTATAAATAATCAGTCATTTTAAAGAATAATGCAGATAATACTGCTCGGTTAATGTCAGATGTGAGATTCATTTTCTATTACGACAATATTACTAATAAACAATATGTCGATTCAGAAAGCTAAGATATACATACAATTTATTAAACCAGAAACAGTTCACAATTGTATCTATTTATTATTTGTCACACACCGTGTCGTTTTGTAGGTGTCGTCAATGAGTCTTGTTGTGAAAGTTTAGTCAGTCATACATACAATATTTACTGGAAGTATTATCATTACATTTACATTTAGCTCGTTAAAGAACAATAGAACAACGGATGCGTCACAATAACATGTATGAAACGAAAATGTGGAATTTTTATCGCTACTGCCAACATAATAAAATACGGTTGCGCAATCGAAATAGAAAAATGTTATAATTAATTCCTTCATTAACATACTTTACCTTGTAAGTGGGACGCTTGTACGTTTTTCAACCACATCGAGAAGCTGATGGGAAGCGCCACCTAAAATAATCATCTCCACAACAATTCGCTTATTAATCTCATAACAATCCACAGCACTCGCGGAGCAATGGCAATTGATTGATATTATCTTAAGGTATATTATATCAATCATATAAATGTACAATAGTGTTACTGAAAATCTTTACGCCATTTGACAAACATTCTCACAGAAAAGCAACCAACTCAATTACAAACGTTGTTGATTTTATCAGCGACTCCCACTTATTGAAGAAAAACTCTCTAAAGCCGGATTTTCGAGAAGTAGAAAAGGATTAAAACTGGATACGAAGGTTACATATCAAGCCATATACATGATATCTTATATAAAATATGTAACTAGACATACTACTTTATTTGGTGTACAACTTGCACAAAGCACCTATCGTAGTCATCAATATTTCGACAGCGCAAATTACTTGGTTCAGCAATACGTTTATACGTACGTAAGTGGTAAGTACTTACTAAGCAACTAACCTGTAGTCTAGAATAGAGTCATAAACGTAAATATCTTTAGAATAGGTATTACGGATTATGAGTTATTGCAATGTCTTTAAGGTAAATAATAAGAATTGTTAGTTTTCAGAATCGTTGCGTTAAGTTTGTTATTTTTCACCAAATATTATCTTTCAATTTGCATGTATGCTGATTTTGTAAAGGAGTAATATATTTTTATGAATACAGTTTTCTCGTTTCCAGGAAATAATGTCATTTTGTAACTTTGTCTAAGCCTATAGTCGCCGAATCTGAACCAAGCAAACGATCATAACATTTATAACGATGTCACGAATACAAAGTAATTGAAACGTTATTTACAATATTAAGTAATGGGGTATTTTTGTCCTTTAAATCGATCAATAAGGTCTGACGTCAAATAATAGTAAATAAGTAGATATATTGAAGATTACTTTCCGTTATAACAATTGTAAAGTCCTGATATTGCGTTTACATTGGAAGGTGTATTTTGGGGGTCTTATATCTTCTGCTTCAAGTGTAGTTATTGTATATGAGTTATGGACTTGGGACTGCATGCGATTTCTTTATATTTATTTTTGACAAGTTATACTTATGTTAGGTTTGTTATATTCAGGAAAATAAGTGTTTACGTAAGAAAGCATATTTTACAATGAGGCTGTTCGCGTCTCTATTCGCATGTTCTTATACATTTATCCCCACCAACAAATAAAATTCCCTCACTTCAGGCGGAACACCATTTAATAAAATTAAATTGCATCAGCCATTTCCAACACGACCTCGACAGACAAAGACAGACCAGACAAATGTTTAAAATGATATTTAAATTTTATTTGTACCTACTGTTATAAGTATAAAGAGCTAGTCACTTATCTTGAAATCGTCAATATATTTTATTTATTTCTACATAAGTAGATGAACAAATTACGGAAGTAATCTCGAAATGAAATGTCACTGACTCAGTAGGTACATACAGCATTACTCATATATTATTCACTGATTATTCTTGATTTTCCGCGTGGTTTTTCTTGACGTAATTTCAGAGCAATACATGAAATTTATGGAACCAATTAACTCAATAAGAATTGACGTGATAAGAAAGAATGATGTAATTTTAATGCGATGTATATATAGGACCGTTGAGCTGTAACGTTATGAATATTATGCAGTTATAAATATTTAATTGACAGACAGACAGATAAGTAGAAGGATTATAAATTAGACATCTCAAAAAGCATCTCATCCTTTTTTACAATAATTATTTTGTACTTTTAGTTAGATATTCACAAAAGCGTATTTTTTAGTTTTTTAAACTATTACTCATTTTTTTAGTTTTATATTTCATATTATTGCATTGTCATCGGTCCTTGTATGCAGAATTTTAAATTAATCCGAAGTTTATCAATTGAAAATCACGTTAAAACATTCCTTTACAAACATAGATACAAACCAAGCTAACAAAAACGTATTAAAACAGTTTAATTTAAGTTACATTCCCTCATTAGGTAATGAAAATTTCCACGAATAATATTTTTTCTTATTTACCTATTTTTCTTTTGGTATGTTGGTGGTACGTACGGTATGTTGGTGCACTGACAGTATTTAAACCCGAAGTATCTATTCTAGATAATGATTTCTCTCTCGATTTTAATTCGGATTTTGTGTATAATGAAAAAGTGCTTATATATTAGATTCTAAGTTATAATTGCAGAATGGGAAAGCCCGTGCATCTTTTTCCGAACTCAAAGGAAACAGTGCGGCTGTGCATTTTGATTGCGGCGCATTTGTCTTTATTATTTTAGAATCACAAAATAATAAGCAAGTTATGGTCAAAGTTTTTAAGAAGGCGGAATAACATACAGTTCAGGTAACTAACCTACATTATATCAACGTTAATTCGCAAATAGCTTTACTTAATAAACAACCCTAAACACTCGTTAATTCATACGCTACCAACTGGCAAAACATTAACATAATAACACTCCGTTTGTATATGTTACAATCGAAGCAAAACAGTTACCACAAATTTTATATTTAAACACTATCTCTTCAAAACCATGGACATCGACAAACAACAAAACATTTGCTATTGAACACGTTTGACCACAATGTCATAAAATTAGTGTCCATGGTTTTGAGCCAATCAGTTTACCAGCATGTATTGAATGAATGGGTATTATAAAGAATTTAACCCAAAATTTGCACATTCAAAGTAGGTATAAAAATATAAAACAAGCCAAATATTACAGTAAACAAACTCATAAAACTCGTAGATGATATTATAAACACGATATAAATTTCGCAGGCAAAATCGGAAAATGTATGCATAAAGAATTTTAAAAGTAGGTACACTAATAAATCTATTATGGCAGCGAATTGTAGATGTGCAAAAATGGAGTGAATACTTGTCTTGTCTTTACTTTACTAACCGCTCCAGGGATGCCGGCGGAGATAAACAGCGCGAGCGTGTCGGGCCAGGGCAACAGCTTGTACTGCTCCCACCATCGCTTCACCACCAGGCTCACGTAAAAGCCCAGCACGAAGGACATCGGTATCGACTCGCTCTGTGCGCCGAAGTATTGGCGTACCTTCTCGAATATCCTGCAAAAATCACCATCACAAGATCACATTTTTAAATGGAACCCTGCTGTTGGATTCCTGAGGCAGCACCGCCTCATCAATCTCTGCCTTATAACAGTGTGCGTTGCTGTATTATGGTTTAAACGGTGTGGTAAGGGAGATACACTTATATAAGGCGTTCCAACGAAGTTCTCATAAGTAGCAGCGATACCTCCTGTGTTCGACCTCAGATAGAACTCTTAATATTAGCTCAGGTTAATTTATAGATATCCATGGGCGTTAGTTGTCACTTACCGTCATACGAACATGCTCGTTTGCTAATTATACAATATAAAAAATACAAAGTCCGACACATTTTTATAACAATACATACAATAAATGTCAGCAGAAAGATAGTTTTTGTGACATTACAGTATGAGTCCTATCACAATTCGCAAGTGACGATAATCGTAACTGAAGGAAGATGCTTGTCACAAAAAGAATAAAGGAAAACATCGCAGCAAACTATACACACTAGGTTATAGTTCATATAATATGAAGTGGTAGAGTTAAGGTAAAATTGAAATGTCTTAGCTGGCGTGGACGATTACGTATGGTCCTATGACTCTAAATATGATAAAAGAACCATGTCCACCCAAGGAAGACTTTTAAACAGTTCGCTCGACTATCAATTACATACTGCTTTAGTTTTTTCATTTGTAGACCGATCTTCATACGTATATTCTTTACGTATACCTTCAGAACCTATTGTGAAACAACCTTACTTAATCGAAACTTATCTATTTTTTAGTATAGTTAAATTTAATTACAGTTTATCTAAGCGCACTCTCAACAAAGTCTACCTTGATTACAACTTCACTGAACGGGTAAAAAACTTTCACAAGGACAACTGAAGACTAAAAACCTATTACGTAAAATTACCTAAATGTAAAAATGTACTTAATAAATAAAGTCTCATTTTATTATGTTTTTACTTTTATTTATTTCATATCTACGTACATCATAAAATTGTATGGCTCACTCATTTACCGCTAAGTATACTTATTTCATGAATATTTTTAATATTTCTCCATCTTATGTGTATCGTTTCTATTTCTATGATATGTTATGTAAACAATCACTAAATTCTCTAGGTTACTGTTATGTCTAATTTACATTTCTAAAACCTGGTCATCTCGTACAAAGGATTACGATGTTCAGTGTCGGAGAACCGAATGAGTAACATTGTATTAATAACTGTATTTGTTTCTTCAACATAATGTATGTGAATATACACGCGTAATGCTGACGTGAGTTTTACCGTAAAGTTTTTAGCACTATTATCCTTATGGCATACCGACCAGTCTTTGTACTTTCAGCCCCGATCTGTAACGGATTATATAAAATGTCACTCATATATGATATCTTTAAGTTGTCTAGCTTACCTTATGTATGTAATGTGATTTATGTGACTGTCGCCCCTTTATTATGACTCAAGGATGGACAGGAGTACTAAATGCTTAAGATGACCAACAGTGAGACACACGTTAATGATTAATACTATTAAACTAGGTAATTATCAACGTCATCCATATTATTCGTCTCACGTTCACTATGTTACATTCACTATTGATTAATCTGTTTCAAATTCTTAATATAGGTACAGCAATTAAGCGGCTTTACTTAGTACCAGACACCAGACACAGACTTACCTAGACAGTCCATGAGATGAAAATTTTAATACCTCATTTTAGAATGCTAAGTACAGACAAGTTATAACCACCAGAGTTCTATAGTTAAATACCTATATACGTGGCTGTATAATAATAGGTACTGATAAACACGAAATTCATAATTTATTAATGAGTTAAAATATTTGCGAAGTCTACGCATATAAACACTCACTATGGATATAAATTCTCAGTTTAGAAATCACTGTATTGATATGAGACAGAAAACGAAAAGTTATATTAAAAAGTCATCCATTTCACAGCAGACATGTCTGTATTTTGGTAGCGTTGGTGGAGTGAATGCGAGAGAGATACAGCACGATCGATTATGATGTTTCGCCGTCGCTTCACACCGTGACTAGATTTACACGTCTGTCTAGATATACTATAATGTGTAGTCGCCGCTAAATTGCTGTACCTATATTAAGAATTTGAAACAGATTAATCAATAGTAAATGTAACAAAGTGAACGTGAGGCAAATAATATGCATAACGTTGATAATTATCTAGTTTAATAGTATTAATCATTAAATGTGTCTCACTGCTGGAATTGGGTGTCCTCATTGAACGAGAAGGGGTTAATAACATATAACCTAAGTATACCATAGTGGCTAAATATGGAATGATGGACTTCATACACCATTGAGGGCATATTAACAAGAATATTTATTCATGTGTGATAACTGCATTGAAATCTATTTAAAACTTCTAAAGATAAGTTAGCCGTTTACAACATTACGCCGTTTACCTCATTATGTATGAAATTATACCTATGGTTCAGACAGGCCCAGCTGTACTAAGGCATTCGGTAACTATTAATATAATATAGACTTAAACCTTTCCTCAATAATTGGCATCTTAAATACAAAAAGATTTACAAATATGTGACCGGTACGCGCACATAAGTTTTCCTTACATTACTGTTTCCATTTAAATTTCTTGCATACCACTTTAAAGAACTTCTTCCAAATTACGTCAATCACTAGTGATTTTGAAATGCGGTATGTCAAAATAAATTTATTCGGTTTCACCCGCGTTAAAGAAGTAAAAAGGCATACATTAATAGCTGCCAAATAGCAAGTGACATTAACGGCATGCGCGTGGAGCGCGCGCTTGTACTTTTTTCAAAAATTAAGGTACCCTAAGTTACACCTTAGACTTTCAGTTATCTTTTAGTGAAAGTCGTGTCCAAATCGGTCCAGCTTTTTAGAAGATTACTTCAGTCAAACATAAAGACAAAAAAATAATCGTATTTTTATTATAGATACCGTGTATACTTTCATATGCATTTAGTAAAAAGTTGTTATTTGGATATTACAAACAGACACTTCAATTTTATTTTTTTGTACAGACAGATTATTACTTGTAAAATTTTATCAAACTTTGCATTCTGCATGTAAAACAGAATTTGCAGACCAAATAATCTGCTGCCGTTATTATAGAAAACTGTGTCCCTCGGAACCACAACAAATAAATAGCAGCCCGCTTGTGTCCAGCTTACAGTTTCAGCCTTGTTAAGCCGTAAGCGTACCTTTGTTCAATACTCTCGCACCTGCAATGTGTTTATGTTATGTGTTTACTCACTGACGTAGGAGTGTACCTATTGTAAATCGAACTATGAGCGCCGACATTGGTGTACGCTGTTTGTATGTTTATGTTGTCGCGGTAACCATAAAGTGTTATTCCCCGAAATTTGGGACTGAGATGCTATTTTTATGTTATGGTAGTAGCAAACGAACATGTAGCCCACCTGATGATAAGTGGTCACTGTCGCCCATGGACTGGTAATCAATCCCAGATAAGATCTCAGCTCTACCTGAAGTCGGCCACAGATGCGTTACTAGTTAGCTACTTCCCCTGTGGACTAAGTTAGAATGCCTCAGATAAGTGTGCCCCGTATACTACGACCTTCAAGGGATAACACTGCTGTTATTAGGCAAAAATAGGTGTGATGGTTAATGGATCCTCCGGACTCGAACCACAAATGCGTTTTAAAGCTTCACTATTTCTCTATAGGGTTTAAAACAGAGTATTTAAATTTTAAGCATTCGCTCAGCAATTTTAAATGTTCATGTATTTGATAGTAAAAGTCTATAATTTAATTGGACTACACAAAGTATGACTAAGACAATTACGTATCTCCCTAGTTAATTTTTTTTTCGTTTATGTTTTTAAAGGTATCATTTTTGTGGTATATTTCTTGTAAATACTGACATTAGTACTCATTCCAATGTTAAAATAACATAATTTATCTTACTGTTGTATATATTTATAAAAACAAAAAATAATTCAAAAAAATTACGTTAAAAGTACATATATGATACGTTAAAAGACTATGATGTAATGCTGCAACTTGCACACTTAAATAATTCTTCCTACATATAATTTGGACAGGAACAAAGAAGCAAGTGAATAAGCGGTTTTTATTTCTGTTCCGGATATTTCAAGACCGTATCTGGAGGTCGTCTGTGTATCATCATAACAGGCTTACCTATAAAACTTAAATTACGTCGCATTACAATGAGGTCAATAGGTTAAGAGAAAAATGTTTTTATTCTGTAATTAATACTTTTACTGAATTGGTTACAATATTATACGAATGTAAGCACGTATGAGCCAAGTATTTAGATGCTTACGTACGTATAATAAGATCCACGTCAATATGTATTGTTAAAACTCGTTTTTGCGAGACGATTCACACAGTTCGCACCATTGTGTCCTTCCGAAACAATAATTCCAACGAAATCGTAATGATAATTATGTTTATGCATCTATTTTAAGTATACTTTGTTTTAGAAAAAATCCGCCATTATTATGACAATAAACGTAAAGTAGGTACTCGCTTACGATTATGATTGAATTTGTCCGCGAAAATAACTGGTAAATGAAATAAAAAATACCTACCAGGTGGTGTATTGTATGTCTAATGAGATTGGAATACGATATTGTACGAGTATGTTCAAATGCCACTTGTACAATCGAAAGACTAACAGAAAAGTTTACAAACATTATTTGGGTATCGGAACGCTGAACGCTGATCATTGGTCTATACAATTTGTTACTATCAACACACATAGTTATTTTATAACAGGTTTTATAACAAATTTACAAACTTGTTGTAGTATTTTTAATTGTCATATAATTCAGTGGCGTTGTTATATGTAGTGACATACTATACTTTAACTGTAACTATTGTGTCATTTAAGAAACCTAAATTAGTTATCTGTAATTATATGTTTATCTATTGGGATTTCCCGACAGTTAAGCAGCCAGAAAATACCACTGATGGATATTAAGATTCCGAAGAACTCTATTTTCTTAGAATTTTGTTTATGTGTGTACTTGAAAGATAGACGTTATAAGTCCGACCACATACTTATAAATCAAAAAATGAATAAAAGAAACATTAGGAGTTAATAAGAACCAGCAAATTACTTATATGGCGGAAATGGCATCATTAGATATAGCGTCTAGCATTTGTAGGTATGCGTTTATTTATAGATGAACATAATAATAAAACGTACGAGTTTTACTAACATAAAAAATAACATGTAATGTTGTTGGTAGTATTCATTTCTGTTGGTGTACTCTGTCTGTGTCTGTCTACCTGTCTGGGATTTAAATTTTAAGGCAAAATGGAATTTTCATACTGATCCCGAGGCCGAATCACGAGGCTATCACTGCTTTTTAAATAAAATTATTTTATTTATCTTTTACTCGTAGGCCCATCACAATGGTCGAAATTTTGACCATAATTAAAACCAAATGAAAACTAAAATTATACATCCAAATAGAAAGCTTGTATATGTATTTTTAGGGAAAGTTAGGTTAAATTCAGTCGCATTTAAAAGAAATAACGCATTTTTTGACATAGACGACTTACG
>DWNY01002525.1:0-10962 GCA_018250635.1 Telegonus apastus | reverse complement strand
GTTTATGCTGTAATATGTAGGTATACGTTTATGGTTAAGTTTCTTTTTACATGAATCTTAAATTGAGAGTCAGTTAACATGATTGTTTCTTTCTATCTCTATTCTCTTGTATTATCAATATGAATAAATAAATAAAAAGTGATGGTTTGTATATAAATACCTGTACTGTTCTAGGGTATTGCTTAAGATGAAGCATAGCACCATCGCCTTTTTGCAATATTCCTTCATGGAAATTGTAGTGATGGTGAATATCTAATCCCCAACCGCCTATGTCTGATATATCGACGTCAAATCCGGCCAAAGTCGCTGTCTGCGTTTCCCAGACTATCGCAGCGCAAGAGGAATATTCGTAACCAATGGATATCTTTGCTTGAGCCTTACCGTAGACCTGTAAATAAATCATTTCATAAGGATATTTTTCAGAAATAAATTTAAATATTTCTGAAACATTAAATTGAGAAATAAATAGTACTTTTTGTTTGTAAACGTTTCTCTTGTTCCACGCGAATATGTGAGTTAGATCAGGATCGGCTTCATATGTGTGGGTATGTAGGGAGCCTTCGATTTCAACCCTCACGTGGACTCGTGCAAGTGACACCGGTACAATTCTACGCGTTAGCTGAACATGCACGCACGACAAATAGCCTGCCGCTTGCGAAGATCGATATGTCAGCTTTACTAGAGAACCCGGTATGGCGATTGATTCGCTTACAATCTGCAGAAAAAAAAACTAATTTAGTTGGTTTAATAGAAGATAATGATATGGGTGAATAAATATCTAGGTGCAAACTGTATAAAAAAATCTGAAAATATGTTCGCCCGTGTGTTGCATGATTTCGTTAAATTAAAAAGTTAAGAAATATTAAGTATAAAACGTTTTAACTTCCTCGTGAAAAAACTTGACACAACTTATGTTCTTGACATAATGTTTGAATATAAATTGTAGATATAACGTATAGCATATTTTTAAGATTATAGTAGCAAACAAGCATGCAGTTCACCTGATGGAAAGTGATCACTGCCACAAATGAAATTGTTAGCGACATCAAAGAGAACCGGGGAATTCGATCTGAAGTCAATTGCAAATGCGTAGCTACTTGCGGGGCCTAAAGCTGATGGCCTCATATAAAACTTACACGGGAACTACGATACAGTAAGCAATATTACATGTTGACTGTAGATTAGTTCGTTTTGTATATAATTATACCTGAGCTTCAGGATAAATAACGGTGGTTGTGGTCGCTGAAGACGCAGCCGGTGCAGCAAGTGGTGGCATTGCCACTACCTCGGGTCGGAGGCGGTCGTGGTCATGAGCGGCACAGGGCGGCGCCTCCGCCTCCCACCACTGAGGCATGGGTGACCAGTCCAGACGTGGTGGCGCTCTGAGGAATTTGGACAATTAATGCAATTCTGAAGTGTGAATACACCGATTTATGTAAATACAACTGTTTTCTTCACATAATTGTAATAACGCTAAACTTTATACATATAGATACTGTTGACATTATTAGATAATTATACTGTTTCTACAAACGATGTGTTGTATAAATTATACCGCAATTACAGGATATATGTGGTATATAAACTAATTTTATTTGGTTTTCAAAGACTTTTGCAGACAAACATTTACTTGAGTAAAACATTTGAAACACCTTCTGTGAATAGATTGTGATTGTGACGATTTTAGAGTTGCTTTTAAGAATTAATATACATAGATCTTCCGTCATGATAACTTTCTCACCTCACTGAGAAAATTGTGCAATTTTTTTTTACCCAGTATTTCTTATGAAGATTTGAACATTTGTTTTCAGGGTATGGAAACAAATGGTAGGTACATTATAATGGTATGCTACATTCTAATTATAGGTAACAATCAAATATTTTACTAAAAAAATTTTATAAACTGATGTAATTACCTCGGTGTTGGTACTTTGACGCTGTCGTCACTGAGTTCCATTTGGACTGGTGGTAACACCACAATTTGGTTCCAGGGCACGAATACTGTTTTCCTCAAGGGCTTAAACGGTGACCGTTGGAATTGCAGAGTCACTGCTCCACCGCCGTTAACCAGAACGTCGAACCTAATACATTAATTCAATTAGGATGCAGTGGTCATTTTCATTATTGAGTTACAGTAAAATAGGTATACTCGTATCACTTATGTTTTGTATATTTGAAATAAACTTAATTTTTTTATAACAGTGCCGAAAAGAAATTACAAATTTACCTACCTACTTATTAATTTGATTACTTAAGATTTTTTTTATACACAAATATTAAACATATACTTATATAAGATATCTACTATTGTGTACATGATATAAATAAAAATTTAACTTGTGTTCTTAATAATTAATAGGTAATACGATGATTCCGAATAATCGAACTCAACTCGTAACAAAGGTTTACTGAATGAAGTGGTTAAATTCTCTTCACAAATATTCGCTTATACTGGATCCCATTTACCTAATTCACATGTTTTACATTGTTCTCATATAATGTGTAAATTTCACTGCTCATAGTCTACAGAGTTTTCTTTACATATCCAAGAGGATTCTTGAATTCCAAACCCAAACACTTCAAAACTTGTTAACTTCAGCAAAGTTTGTATTATTATTCCGAGTGCAAAATTTCCGACGTCAGCATTTGTTGGAGAACAGTTTAGTATGAAGTAGATAAGCACCTATAGGTATATATCTTGAAAACAATATTGGTTCAATAGTCACATGATGAATTGACAAACATTATATATTCGTTTTTATTTGCAAGAGCATAAAACACAAATGTAACAAAATGTTTATATCTACATTATTATGAGTATTACTCAATACTCACCGATACTACTCAGTTATCGGTGCAAATTTTTCAACTAGTTTGTATTAAAATATATTTTTCATACATTCATTTATTGAAACAGTGATAGCCTAACGGTTGAAACTCGGCCTCTCAATCGGGCGGGCCGAGGTTCAAATCCCTGGCACGCACCTCTGACTTTTCGAAATTATATGCGTTTAAGAAATTAATTATCACTTGCTTTAACGGTGAAGGAAAACATCGTGAGGAAACCTGCACAACTGAGAGTTCTTTAAAAAAAAGTTCTCAAAGGTGTGTAAAGTCTACTAATTCGCAATTGGACAGCGCGGTAGACTATGGCCTGAGCCCCGCTCTGAGAGGAGACCCGTGCCCTGCAGTGGGACAATAATGGGTTGAAACGATGTATATTATCATTTTATATATGTGTCGTTGATGGTAATAAAACCGAAAACACGAGGAAAAACACAAGCTTATTTGCGATACGTTAAGCCTGGAATTTTCAAAGTTGGGCTTTAATATACATAAGTTGTAGGTCACGACCCCCCAGAGGCTTTCAATGCCCTCTAAAAAGAAAAAAAGAACATAAAGTTCACAAAGATTTAGCTTCAACCAAATGTTCACAAAAACCACGTAATCCGCGAAAAAATATGTCTACTGTATATTTGATTTTTTACGGTTTCGTTTCATGTCCAAAGCCTAAAGAAAAGTGTGAATTTAGAATTCAAAAAAGAATAATCCTTTTCAGTTATCATCTTATCCTATATACATTTTATATACCGATATGATATACGTTACCTTTGTTAAAAAAACATTGTAAAAAAATATATATTCAAGGGGATCCGTACGGCCTAGATTTTAATTATGAAAGCTTGAATGCGTAGGTAACAACGCGGCAGGCTTAGCAAAAAACTTGAAATATTCCAACACACTTCCTCAGTAAAGTTTTTAGAGTATTTTTTATAATAATGAAGTACCAAACGAGCATTAAATCTATGTGATGATAAATGGCTACAGCCGCCCATGGACATCTGTGATTAAGTTCAGATATAATTAGAGTGTACCTGAGGTCAGTCACAAATGCATTGTTACCCCTGAAGACTAAGCTGGAACATCTCGGATAAGTAAGTGTCCATTGTCATACTCTTAAAATCAGAACACATTAGAACTCAAAACTGCTGTTATTAGACAGTAATAAGCGTGTCAGTGGTGTCGCCGGAGTCGAACTACATCGAATTCTACCAATTTTAAAACGGTGAAGGTAAAATACGGCACAGTAAATGTTATTGTATAACATAACTGTAATTGTATAACAATTTTAGATTTATATTATGGCGAAATTATTTTTTACTCCTTAATAACCCTTTCTACACTCATAGCCCCACAGTAGGATTTTCTCCTGTGTGCTATGAAAACACAAACACTCAGACCCAGAACGGAAATCTAAATTGATCATTTAAATATGTCTGGCCGGGGATCGAACCCGGGACCCACTGCGTGTCAGACTGCGTTTCATTATACATGCAACGATTGCACACGAAACGATCGTTATACTTACAGTTTATCCAAAGCAGCTTTTACTGCCAGCCAGTAAGGATTGGAGTCATCTACCGTGGTCGGTGGCACGTATGCGTCTTTTTGAGTAAATTCGTAAGTGACCCCTTCACCAGCCTCTTCACACCACCGCCTGATCTGTGAAGTTAACATCTTCCTCTACTATTCCGATAGACAGTGTTTCTAAACCTTATACAGTCCACAGTCCTTGAAAGCAAGCACAATTTCAAGAACCACTGTATAGAAAATTAGTAATATATTTTGGACAATTTATTTTAGTATTACTAAAAAATTGTTTTCATTCACCGTTTCAGCAAGTGATCATTAAATTCTAATACGCACATAACTTCGAAGGGTCAGAGGTCCCTAAGATTTGAACCCCGGACCCCTCAATTGAGAGGCCGAGTTTCAACAATTGGGCTATCACAGCTCCACACCACATTGAATCATAACGAGGTATAAAATGAAGAATTTAAAGCATGTAAAATTATACCCAATATTCTTAAAAGAAGCTTGCAACTTACCATATTCTCAAATTCCTCGAGATTTACCGACAGCGCAAGTCGGATGTCAAAGGCAGCAGTCAGCTTTTCAGGAATTACGTTTTCCTGGATACCACCCTGCCAATGTGGAATGGAATACTTTAGAACAGTGATTCTCAAAGTTCAAGTCAAAGAATTATACGATGTATGTGGGTTAAAGCTCTGGCGTGGTAACTTTTCAATGCGTTTTTGGATATTATTCGTATTTAGGTAAGTTAGGTATTTGAGATATATAGGTTATGTAGAGCCACAGTTGTTAGTCTGTTGGTCTTGCTATCCCTTAATATTTAACATGACCATAACAAGGTCTGTGTTACATTTAAATATATAAATTTCCTGCTTTATTAATGTTTAAATAAATAGTTGTTAGTTACAAATCTCGGACACGAATATTTCCTTGATTGCACTTTTAGGATTATTTATACTTTTAGGCCGCGATCTTTGTCTTAGTTTTGTAGTTTTAAAATATTTTATATAGCAATAAACACCTAAAATAATGTATATACGAGTAGAAATAGAACCTACAATCGTAAAATAACTGCTATATAAATATAGACGCAATATCCGACTCGTTTCCAAGTCAAACGCGAGCGCTAGCTAGAAAGTGTTACAATCGGCCGGCCGAGAATACATTAGGACTTATTGAAATACTTCAGATAAAACTTTAAGCTCTCACTAAATCTTCAGACTTTCATGTTAACTTTTATTTCGTATCGTTTTTCGTTGCATAACTTGTAAAAATGTGTAATTATTCCGTGACTTACGAATAATGGATATAATTATGGTATTTATTTTTATATAGCAAATACTGTTTATTTATTATGATACTAGCTGACCAGGCGAACGTTGTTCTGCCTTTGGTATTATAAGCTTGCCTGGAGTCAGTGTCAGATGGCCACCACTACGGTAAACATACAGACAGCGACCGCGAGTATATAGGTAGTAGGTATTGTGCTCCTTCCTTAGAGCCAAGCTCGCCTCTGCCCCCCCTCCCCCTCCCCCTCTCATGCTACACCACTGATATCAATGAAGACACTACCATAGCGTCTTACCTTCCAAACCAGATATCCTATAAAGTGGTATAATAGTAAACTTCGTAGCAACGATGCAGTCCAAACCACAAAGTTCCACCTCCCTGGAGCTTTCTCTAAACTATGAGAACATTACATCAAATAGAAGCTTACGTAAAGCTTGGTGAGGTTGACAGATGTGACGTCACCGATCGTGAGCGCTGGGTCTCGCTCCAGAGCCAGCTTCGACTGCTTGCGGAGGTCCATGAACTTGTCAATTATGTACCTTATCTGAAACACATAAAGTCTAATTTGCATCTATAGGGATAGAACATGCCGTGGCAAAAATATTCAAATGTTTTAGAATAAAATTTAATACCAAACTAGTAGACCCACCACAATGGTTGAAAGTCGACCATAATTTAGAAAAGAAAAATTGAAATTATAACCATCCAAACAAAAAACTTGAATATGCATATTGCATCTATGCATTAAAAAACTGTCATTATAGGAAAAAGAGGTTTACTTGATTATTTAAAAGAAATAACGCATTTTTTGACATAGACATCTGACATTTTTGACCATAATGTTGTGTCTTAAATTGTCAGTATTGTTGTCATGGATAGCTGCACTGAAGTGTCTTCCATAACATTAAAAGTAAGCTACACTTAGCCATAGAAGCTATTATGAATGAACGTTTAATATTACGAGCGATATCTAAACGTTATGCACACCATAAGAATTTGTTAACTGGGATTTTTCAAATAATGTCATTTTTTAAATATTATACGATATTCGATACTCCTTGTGTAGAATATTAGATATACCTAGTATTGAGACTAAGAGAAATAGGTACTGATTATAAGAATCGTTCGCTTATACAGCCCATCTTTTTATGTTACCTATGGAAGTAGCAAACTGTAGCACCTGATAGTAACTGAGCACTGCCATCCATACTCATCTGTAATCAACCCCAGATAAAATCACAGTCCTACCTGAGGTCGGCCTCAGGCGCGTTGCTACTCCTGAGGACTAAGTTGAACGTCTCAAGCACACTTAACACACAGCAGCGCTTAACACTGCTGTTATAAGGCAGATATAGAAATGGTGGTGGAGCCGCCAGAGTAGAACCACAAAAAGTTCTACTAGAGAGAGAGTACCTCTCGGGTTTTGTAGTACCTAAGTTGTTTTATCTTGCAATCATTTTATTTTATCTGAGAGACTTAGTAGCTAAAGAGTATTCCTATTAAAACTGATTCGACATTTTATAAGGACGTAGACTTTACTAAAAATATCTCTATAATTCTCAGGAATCACCTACACATATTGCCAAGTTTGAAAAAGTATTTAATCCCAGATATACGTCAAAATGTGATCCATTTCAATCCCGAACGAACCAACCCTTGACGTATAGCGGGATTAGGCTTAATACCTGGTAGATTGATTTAGTTTTTGTTTGTTTTTTTTTCATTTTTATTTAGGTGTTATTCGATTTGCTTTATTTTTACTCTATGCGAAGAATTTTTGTAGTAAGATATGCTGATTGTATCATAAATAAAAAGAGATGTATAATACTAGGCAACAACCGCTGTGGCCACCAATTGAATGGGTGTCCAAAGGCACTTCTGTGATTCTAATACTCATATTCTAATTCATATCATTAAATCATATTCCAATCACGTTTTTTTTTCGGTTAGCTACTAGGCAGATGTTAATGTATGCCTTTTTACTTCTTTAACGCGGGTGTAACCGCGAGGTTTTATATAAAAAAGCAAATGGGCTTACTATTTACCATACATTTCAAAACGAAAACCGTTACGTATTCCACAATATCACTATGATTCTGTCTCCTCCCGTCGGACATAAATGCACTATATTTATTAGTTCCATTCTACATTCCCTAAGCCGTATTACGGAATGTCTCACTGCATCCCTGACGTATGGTTGCCCTAGGCTTAGCACATAACGTACCGCTGTGGTGGACTGGAGAGCTGCCAATCTGATTATTTTGTGCATGCTAACCACTTCTGGTCACATATTCGACACCGAAATCTTGTTATCAAAAGTAATATGAGTATCAATTAAATAAAATTGAAGTGTGTGCGGACTGAAATATTCAGGGGTTTTGTCATTTTAATCGCACCTAAACATATGGATTCTCACTTATTGTGTTGGGGCTGAATTTATTTAGGGCCGAAAATCACTGTCCCGATATTGCTACGACTTAAAGCTACTTCTAATTTCCAAAATGTCTAAAGTGGCATCTATCAAAAAATAGACTTTGAAATTTGTCGACAGAAAGATTTGAAGAATATTTCTCTAAGACGCTTTTATTGGCTTAGGATTATCATATTACGATATCATTTTGATATCTCAAAAAGCAACCCACGCTATTTTTACAATAATTATTTCCCACTTTTAGTTCATTTTGTCATAAGCATATATATATTTTTTAACTATTTATTTCGCCTAGTGGTCCAGCGGTCCCTAAACCAGGGGTATGAGACCTAAAGGCCCTTAATAATTGGTGAACATTTATTGACAACCTACTTTCATGTCGTAAAAATCACATGTGGTTCCAGACGCAGCATATAACAGCTCTCTGTGGCTAACGTGTTTCCGATTACAGTGGTTGGAGGATCGCCAAACTGCTAATTTTATAGTTACATATAGAGACATCCACTTATAGATTCATTACATATGTTCATTTAATTAGCAGAGGCAACGGAATCTTGAGGTTCACAGGTGTCGAAATTAAATCATGTTTAAAAAAAACGTGTTCCAAGTATGTACCTAAATATTTTTCATCGAAAGATAACCTGGACCTAAGTAGGTTAAAGGCACCCAACCTAGTGGCCTTTTGGAGCCCTACTATGGACATAGAGACCCTCCTAAAATCCTTTCTTAGTTTATTATTGTCACTAGATAGTTAAATATCAATAAACTATCGCTGACCAATAGAATTGTTTTTCATTGATAATATCGAAATATTGAATGAGTTCAGTTAGTGTCGATGCAAAAAAAATAACAAAAAGTTTTGATAGTGTCATTATTATACATAACATCGATATCTACTATCGATTTTCCGATCTATAGTGGTCCTATATATAGGGCAACACTATCTTAGATAGTTTACTTCATGCAAGGAACTGCTGTAACTGTTCTCATTCTCAGTTCATATCAAATTCTCCGAAGCGTTGTTCAACAGAACACATTTACAAATGTAGTTTCATTAAGTAAGATAAATAAGAAATTGCATAGTATTTTAAAACCTCCATCCGATACGTATATTCCGCTGAACGAAATCTAATTTTCTACAAAATGGATAGCAATATTTCCTCCTGTCTTGAACAAAAAGCACATTAATTTACTTCAGCGAAATAAAATAGGAGCCCCATTTTTGAAACACTTGCATATATAAATATTAGTCAGAAATTTTGTACGTGCAACCGTGAGTACGTCGTTAACTAGCTTTAGTAAATATTTTTTAATTACACGTTTAATAAAATTGAAGTGTTAGTCTGCTTTCAAAATATGTATAATTTCCAAAATTCAAGATACAAAAATATGATATGTTTTGATCGTTTCTGGCCATTTATTTCTACATGATTTTGGAAACTAACAAATTGAAGTACATTTTCAATGTATTTAGAAGTTCGCTGTACTTATACAAAACTTAAATATGCAAAGACAAAAAACGAAAGCTTTAAAAGCTTAAGTAGAAGGTAAAAGTCAAAGGTTAAAAGAAAGAACATTTGTTTACCTTTTCACCACAATTGTCGGGTAAAAGCAGCGAGCCATGGCCCGACTTTCCGCGGCAAACGACGTGGATATCTGATGGTAAACACTGTAATTATAACTAAACACGTAAACACGGTTGTAGGCTTCGTAATAGCTGTTTAAATGGTTTGTTTGGTTAGTCACAACGTCATTCTTTATAGAAAAGAAGTAGCAAATTAGCGTGAAGGCCACTTGATGATCAATGGCAACTGTAGGAAAAAGGAACACAGGTCGCCTCCCGACCAGCTGGACTAATAACCTGAAGAAGACAGCGGGAAATAGCTGGATTGAAAGGCACAGGTCCGATTGGAGTGGCGCCAATTAGGGGGATCTATGTCCAGCAATGAACCTCTAAAGGCTGATAGACGGTAGTTTATGATCAAGATTACAATCGTACCTGAGGTCGGCCACAGACGCGTTGCTACCCTTGAGGACTAAGTTGCAATGCCTCGAATAAGTCTCCCATACCACACCCTTTAGACCAGAACACAGCACCGCATAACACTGCTGTTATATGGCAGAAATATGCGTGGCGGTGGCGCCACCTAAATTGAAATAAAGGGTTTTACCACCTATAATTATCTTTAGGGCTTTTTATTTGTTGCACTGTGCCTTGGGGTGCTAAGGTCTTTGATGGCGGATGAGGAGAAAGAAAGTCGTCACCGGCTTGTATGCGTATATTTTTAATTTAGTATACAGAATATAGCGAGACCCTATTATAATACAACGTATTGAGTGAGAGTGTTCTGCTAATGATTTAACGCTTTCTATATATTATTATGGAGGTAGTGCCTGTAAAGATGACATCATGATTGTTGACTCATATAAACAAGTACACAACACTATCAATCTATCAACAATTCGTATCATAAGATAACGTAAATAGAATTGTTTATAGGTGTACATGGGCGTCAGTGGCCATTTACTCTCAGATTGCCTGCATGCTCCTTGGCTCTTTCTATCCTATAAAAGTATATCAATAGAGATGAGTAGATGTTTTTATAGAAAAACTTACGCCAAATGCTCCTCTCTCCGTTGTAAATCAGGTATCCGTCGGTGGCGCTTGCGATGCCTTCATCAAGAGCAAAACCCACGTTAAGTTCTTTGTAGTGGTCTGATTCCACGAACTTTCCCATACCTTCAATCCCACCCACTTCCTCCTCTGGAAAAATGTACACAAATTATAATTTAAAATATTTGTATGAAACGTCTCCAAGCGATTTAACAGTAGGAGGCTGTACGTACGTAACTTGTATTCAAAATCT